>CABFOW010002898.1:24584-37245 GCA_902141385.1 Timema californicum | reverse complement strand
CCGCGTCTTACTACCCGTTCGGGTTATACGCACTTACGCTAATGTGTAATGGTAGGGTGATTGTGAGATGAAATGGAGGACCTACAGTTTAACGTGGGATCCGAACCACGGTGGAGGCCTGGCATTCCCCACATTTACAAGATGTCTTGTCAGAGGTGAAGGAAGGGTTTGGTAATCAGATAAATCTGTGCCGAGACCAGGGATTGAACCCCGGCCGCCAGCACAGAAGTCTGACACCTTACTCCTAATATGTTATAATAACATTTTCAATTTCATATTATTATATTTCTCAATAAGGAAAACCTCTTTTCACTTTATGAGGTAGTTGTATTGTATTTGGAAGAAGGTACAGGAAAGGTGGATAGAAACATATAAGGAACAAACATAATAGGGGGTTTTGGCCATATTATGTTTGTTTCGTTTATGTTTTATCCACTTTTCCTGTACCTTCTTACAAACATTCGTAATACAATTACCTCAAAAAGTGAAACGGTGTTTTACTTATAGAGAAATAATTTCATATTATTGTGTTCCAGTTGTTCTTATAATGCCTTGTATCCAAATAAATACAATTAAAATATTCATAACGGTTATTTGGTGACTTGTGAAAAACACTTTTCCTCCTCATCTTCCTCAAGGCTATCTTTCTCATCATATTCCTCCTAATAATCATCCTTATCATTAGTTTGAGATCTCTATAGAGAGCTGATGGTCTCCACACTAGGTATTTCCAGCAATGATAGACGTAATAGACAATTATTACGTCAGGAGCGCAAGAGAGTTAATGATTATTTTAAGGTGGGCTTGTCTGCGCTCACAGAGACCATGCTATCCTCTAAAAACTTGACCAAAATCAATGCAGACTGCAGTGACGCAAACCTGGGCAATAAAGAGCATGATTGAGAATGAACAATTTAAGAACCTAGTACCCACCTTGTAAGGCCACAGTAACACCGCCGAGGATGGTCTCCGCGGCTTCCAAGGCCTTCCCTAAACAGGCCGACACGCAATGCAGCCACCGACTACTCTCTAGCAAGTTTAGGAAATTGTTATCCTGAGCCCAGAACTGACGAACGTTTTCTGAAAAACACAAATAAATTTGTAAAGAAGTGAAGTTTCGATCACCTAAATTTTGTAATGTCACTATTTTACCATTCCTTGTATTATTCTGAACTAATATTTAAATATATTTTATTTTCATATTTAAATTCAATCAGACTTCTATCTCATGGGAACAATTTTAGCTTGTAAGGAAATTAAATAATTGCTTTGTTTTAATTGTCGTTCCTTGCTGACCTCGTCCTTTCCATGCACTACGGGATCTTTGTCAACTATTGTTTTCTAGAAAACCTACTCGGTTCACTTTGATTGTTATCCATCTCTGATTGGTTGTATGAATGGACGTAATACCAGTTCTTTTGGAGGGGAAAGCAATATGTACCACTCCTCGAATTCTCACATGTCTCAGTGAGTATATTTAAGTAAAACCACGTCTTTTAAACGGTCTGTTTTCTGTGTGTTAATTTGTCAAGCGACCACATGTGTATTATGTGGAGTTCTGATCAAATAGTCATGGTTAGTTTTATGTAATCAATAAATGGTGGCCTAGGCACTAAGATAGCTTGTTAAAAGTATTTTTGATTTAATTGATTGAAAACTTACACAACAACAAGGAACTATTAATTGGTTCAAAAGAAAATGTAGGATAGGAATTAAAGTATTTCATTTGCCACCCTACTCCCAAAAAAACAAAAATGTTAAAACGAGCTCATCAAACATAGAAGTGATGACCGAATATCTGAAAACAACACACAAGCCAAACAACCCATTGGAACCACTGAACGTAACGACAAGTCACATACAATTACTCCAAGACAAGTTATCACCCTGGATTCTGTACATTCACATTACAAATTTGTCGACCAGGGAACTTTGAGAGAAATTAATAGAACGACTAATAACTTTACTGGACCCTTACAAACCGACAGACTTACATACAGATGGAAAACTCAAACTCACAACCAAAACTATACGACACACCAAACCTGGACATAGTAAAGACGGTAATACTAGGACGACAGATAGAGTTGAACCACTTGACCAAACGGATAACAAACTGCCATGGAAACTAAAATTGACAACACTCCTGACATCAATAAACAACCCGAAACGGACTATAACGAAGAGGACACATGCGATGTCCTCTTCACCTTCATCGTCAGAGGAAAGTCCCTCAAAATCGACCAAATCAGACGCAAAATCCAAGACACCCCCAGAAACAAACTCCCAAGATTTATCCTCTTCGACCACCAAGACCACTACCACGTCATCTTCAAATCCTCAAGCGACAACAACAGCCACCGCGTCATCAATAGAATTATTAAATTCATTGATGGCAACGACACGACAGTTACAACAGGACATCTTACTTTACAACGAGGCCGCTACGTCACCAGGTTCATACGCTATCTACTGCGCAAAGGTCTCAACAGTTTTCTGCAGGCTGGAGGTCTCATACTCGAGTTTATAAGAATTTTCACCAATCTTATAAAGACATTTAACACAGACGAAATTGACACAACAGAGACATGTGAACATTACTTTGAGGAAAAGAAAACTACTAACGGCAACCAACAGTTCATGACAATACAGACTAGATCGAATATGGTAGACCAACTTAAAGAACTGGTACTTAACCATAACATTAAAACTTACAAACAATTCATTCAAGACATTCCTGAACCAATTTTACTACAAATACTTAAACAATCTGAATCGCAGTTCAAAATTTACCTAAATATGGTTCTAAAATTACAAAATACTTCACGAAAATCATTACTAAAAAAACTTCATTTCTTCGAAATAATAGAAAAAAACCTGATACCTGAATACTCTATCGACAATCTGTTATGGTTAGAAAATTGGTTCTCACTAAATAATATCGACCCGGTATTATTCTACACAGACTTTATTACTATCCAGTCAAAATTATTTCAAAAAATTAACGGCTTTGTCATTCAAGGGAACACAAATACAGGAAAAACTATGATAATAAGACTATTAACTACAGACTTAGAACCTACTCTAATCCGTAGAGAACGAGACAGGACAGGGTTCCACAATGACCAGCTGCCTAGCGCTACGTGTGCACTCTTCGAGGAACCTTTAATAGATAACATGTCTGGGGAAGCGTGGAAATTACTCCTCGAAGGCGCAACCGTACCGACAGACATCAAACACTCAGACAAAGAAGACCTCAAACCCATTTCGATATACCTGACAACAGACTCTCCACTAACGACATAGTGTGACGATTGCGAGATCGCACCCATCGAACAAAGAATACTCAAACATACATTCATTCAGATAATCGAACATTACAACACGACCACTAAAAAATGTATTAAAGGACCAAAATGCATCATCACTAAAAACAACATCTATCACCATTTATTAACACATTTCGAAAACATCACTACACACTTAGCTGACATAATAAAAAACAACGCTACAAAGACCAATTACACTACAAAAACGAGACTTACGAAAGACTTAAAGAGTATTGTAATGAATTACAGATTTCATGGCGGAGACAAACATAGAACACAAAAAAAAAGACGAGTAGACAAAGACATGACGGGAGTCGCTATGGGACAGACACAACAATCAGCTATACAAGACGGTTACGGTAAGCACATGTATCCTACTAACGACAACATAGAATTTTCCATATCCCTTGGATATGTTTACGGTAAAGTTATCCAATGTAGATGGTACAATCTGGAATTTACAGACGACCAAAAACCAATTACCTTACCATACACAGCACTAATGTTTTATACTAACGGGGGGAAACAAGACGAATACAACAGATCGGTTGCCATATTTAATGACATGAACGAACTTACATTAGGAATGAAACTATATGACTTTAAATTCAAAATTACCCTACCCTTCGACCTCTATGGGAAACTTGGACTCGACCGTTTCGGCACATGCTCACTTATAAACTTTCACCTCACGAACAATCTTGTAATTATTTTAATAAACATTTTAAAACTCTTCAAAAACTGAAAATTAAAACTATAATTACAAATAGACAGGAAATAAATAAAACCAATGATGGCTTTTTTTAAACAGAAATAAGAACACATTACACATGATACGTATCGTATAGTGATTGTTTGTTTAGAATCTATTCAGGTATTCTGATCATTTAGTAAGCGCTATCGAGTTTTAAGAATCAAATAACGATCTGCTAATTCATAGTTTGTTTTTAAATTGATTCTAATTTAAGAGTTTATTATTTTTTTAAATATGTTATTGAAGTAATTTTAGAAATATTCAAACGTAGTCCTGCTTAATAAAATGGAAATGGTCATATTGTAATAGAAAATATGTCCATGTTTTAAATAGAAAATATTCTCAGAAATTGATATATCGCAAGAATCGAATATATTTCTAGTTTTCTATATGAAAATAGATAATGGATATATAAGAAAATAATAATAAAACATACTTAGGCATTATTGAGTTCACTATTTCCAATGTACGTTTAATTGTTAAGCTTGTTGTTTTAGTCTTTATTAAAAATATCCATTTTTATTTTTGCTATTTTAATACAATAAATTATCCTTTAATGATGATTAAGGATGATCAAAGAATAAACAAGCCTAATTTGTTTATTTCACATGTTTTTTTATAAACTCATTCTAATAACACTAATAACTAAAAGACACTCAAATTTTGATTGATTTGATTTTTAAACAATAATGTGAGTCAAGATTGTTTAATTTGGCTGGATTTTAAACATTATTTTGCGAGGCATGGTTGGGGTTGATTAAAATTGAAAGCATGATTGAAATAAATCTTAATTTACAGTTAAGGCCTATATTGTGTAATGTAAGTCTATTTGTAAATCATTAAAATGTCTAACAACTTGCTAGGATTCAGATTCGAGATTCGAAAAAAAAATGTAGATTCGAATTCAAGATTTAGGTTCGAGAAATAGTGGATTCGACCCATCTCTAGTTTAAAGTCAACAAGTCAGAGCTAGCTTGTGGCTAAATCTTGTATCTCCTCTTTGGACATAGCATACTGTAGTTTTGATTAGCAATGCAATACAAGCTTACCAGGTACAGAGAGGTTTCTCAATCTCATGTAGCTAATGTGAACATCTCTAGGAGATGGAAGATCTTTGGCCAGGTCCAGGAGAACAGGCTGAGTCCTCTGTGGATGAGACTTGCGGACATACTCCAACATTACATTCTCCTTGGTCCTGCAATAGCAAACAGGTCATACTAAATACACTAAGAGGGATAACATAAATATAGCTTGACAGCTGACAAAATTAATAGTTTGAGGAAAAGTGTGATAGCATTTCAAAATTCAAATATGTTAAAATATTCATCCATTTTCAAAATAACCTGGGATATTCAGCACACTAACTAGAAATTGTTGAGACAACACACTAAAATCAAAATACATCTAGATTTGGCCAATCACAGGCGACTTCTTCAGTTTAGACAAACTATACAGTCTAATGATAAATATGGACACCAAAAGCTGAAATAAAGCCTTATCTCAACTTTGTGAACTGTAGAGTTTTAAAATTACTTATTTGTTCAGAGTTTGTTAGTATGAACTCGTATATATTCAAAATATTGAGGTTTTGATCAAAGCATTATGAAATATTGTACATTGGTAGAGACTCTACATTTTGGTAAATAAATCTTTGAAACTTTATCTTAAAAAAACTATTAATTTTGGTTAAAAATTTTCAAATTATAATAAATCACATAAAGATTTTCCTACTTGGGATAAATGTATAAAAATAATCACTTTCAAATTCTTTTTTGTTATCAAATATGCTTACTATTTTTGGAATTTATACCTAGTTTTTTTATTTGTCCGACACCTTAGCTCAGCCAGTAACATATTTACCTACTGAGCTAGGGGTCCTGAGTTAGATTCCTGGCATTGCTTTTAAGATGTATCATTGGTGAGATGTGGGCTTACCCTTCTGCAGTAATAAATTAATGGCCGGGGACTGGATGTTGTGCCTGTCCTAGTCTTCAATTAGTTTATAAGACAGGCCTAGCAGCAAGGCGGTAGTAGAAAATATATGGCTTGAATAAGAAACTGACCCAAGCCAAGGGTCGTAAATAATAATTGATATAAAAAAAATAGTTTGTTTATCAATTATGACTATAGGAGGATAATGATCCTATTATTACATTCCACCTGACCTACATCTATGATTCCACCATGGATAAAACAAATTCACACACTAAAATTAAAATATTCATAGGTTCAACAATCACAAACAGCCATAGACAACTATAACAAAAGAATAAGATATATTCAAATAATAATATATTGATTTTTTCATTTGAAGAGGCATATAAATTTTATACCAGCTGTTAAATAAATAAATAAATTTCACTTTAGCCTTTAAATTTTCAAAAAACAAAAATTTTCTACAGTCTAGATTCATTTATAATAATGTGATATTTGATTTGTTAAGGAGTAATAAATGATGAAATTCTATCTTCTTTATATTTGTTTTATACACTGCTCCTTATTTGACAGCGTAGTCTTATATGACGACATGTTTCGGTGTTTTTGTTGGCGTTACATCATCTTAAGGTCTTATTTATGATAAAGATGATATTCTGTTAAATACATATTTTCAGAAGGTGCGTGAAAATTTTGAGGTTTTAACTGTAAAAACTTTTTGTGGAATGATCAACAATAAGTAGTAAGTTACCAATATGAAGAAACAAAATAAAACCATTTATAAATTAGATAGTGTTGCTAGTGTATATATTGTATAATTTTTATGATGAGTAAAATGTAGATTGTTGATTTTGTCAAAAATTATGAAATTGAAATAAGATGAACAAGATGAATTTGTGGCATTAATATTGTTGATTAAGCTTAGTAGATAATAAACGGAGGAGGCTGTTTGATAAATTTATCCAAGTTTAGGGTATCATCAGGGCTCTACGAGTACTCTGAAATTCGAGGTTCAAGACAAGCTCGTCACTTAAGCTCAAGATCGAGATCGAAAGTTTTGTTGGCTCGTTATTTTCAAGCTTTCACTTGAGGTATGTACAAATAAATGTTCAAAACACAATGGAAAGCCTAAGCTATTATTTAATTTAGATTATATCAGGACTTTCACGTATAAATCTTTTGATAACTCAACAAATTCTTAAAATTAATATCAAATTTTAATCTAATAACATAATATAGCTCTAAAACTACTTTGACCAGTAAACTTATTCAATATAGTCGTCTATTTTGAATTATCATCAATTGAAGTTGTATTACCATGACAAAACAGTGAAAATAAAAATTGCTAAATAGATGATTAAATAGTTTAATAATCATTATTTTTACCTAATTCTTTCTTTAAATAACAATTTCAGTTTTATTAAAAATTTAACATCGAGAATATATTATAATTTATATTGAATAGTTTTGAAATTATGATATTTAAAACGTATTAATTAATGTGTTTAGTTAAAAAACTAACACTAGTTTAGTTACTATTTAGTTATAAAACTATGTTGGTTAACCCTAGCTGATCACCAGTACAATAAAATTTTCACCAAATTTACCTTAGTTGAATAAAAAAAGCATTTGCTATTTAATATTTTTGTACTAGAAATATTATTTTGACCGTCTTATTTTTTATTTTAAAATATGAACAACTTTTACAAGCATTAAAAATAGAATTGAAATAAATTATCCAATAAGATAATTTCTAGCAAGAGTTTATACAACACGTATGTGCAGCTGCGCATAAAGAAATGTAATTGGAACAGAAGACCTAATCATACGTGATTATTACACTAATGACTAATACACAAAACATGAAACCTTTCTGTTTGTGATTCCTACGTTTTCTTATAAGGTAAATAAAGTTACGGAAGTGTATTTTGGGGAAATATTGGCTAATTAAAAAGTCAGTCTAATAAACCTATTTTATAATTATTATTAGTGTAATCTTAATGTCTTTAAAGATATGAATATTGTAACCATTTAATTATTCTTTCTATTATAATTTTATTTGAGTGTTGTTCTTATATTTAAACTATCTTTTTTTTAAAGCGTAGTTCCTAATTTAAAAACCAATATTCCCATTTTTTAAACTTTTCTCAAAAGTATTGATTATTTATAAAAATTAGTGTAATTCTTATTTCAAGAACAATGTGTTGCTTTAATATATTTTTAAAATCTCAAATTTTAAAGATGTGATATTTATATTTTAAATTTTATGTTTGTTTTGACTGGTGACATTTTAAATATACTATTTTATATTAACATTTTCAGTTTGTTAATATAGTCGAACTTGACTTGAACTCTGGAGCTTTTTGAAATATTCGGCTCGAGTTCAACTTGAATGAAAAAACCCAAGATCACAGACCCCTTTTGGTCATGGCTGTCGAGATATTTCCAATAATTTAATCTATCAATCAACTTAAGAATTTTTTTTCGTAATTATAATGGATGCTTGCTTACCCAAGATGTTATTTAAGTAAAATAATGCTTAATAAACACAAATTTTGTTTAAAAATACAAGAAAGTGTTATAAAAATTTGGATTTCATATATAAATAGCATTGCCATTTTATTTTGTAAACTGAGAACTAATAAAAAATTATTACTTTGACTTTAAAACAAGTGTTTGTACTTTCAAAACGGATTTTCCCATGTCACGTTTTGTGAAAACACTATTAGCTAAAGTGCGTCCATTTACATTAGTTATAAAAAAAAGTATCTTGAGCTAAACCAGTAACTTAAACTTTAACTTTTAGTTTAAATAATATGAGCGTATTATATTATTTGGAGCCCAGGGAGAGCACGCCTAGTACTGGCCAAGGGTTAAGACATCGCACTGCATGACAATTGATAAATCTGTCATTCTTCTTACCTGTCTGTGATGGTGGGTTGAATGTCGGCCATGCGAACTAATGCTGCCCCGTCCGGCGTACCCCAGCACCAAACGGGGGGTCGACTCCCTCGAAAGTGCCTGGCCGCATCTCCTAGCTGCCAGTCCAACAAAGCTACCGGGACCACCAGCCATTGGGGCAGACTAGCCAACACAAAATATTATACATTATACGTATGCACACTGAATATAAAATATGAAATAAAAATTGGTACAAGATTTTTGTGAAAAATTTATTTATTATTAGCTTGAAATGATGATTTTCATGGTTAACCATTACTACATAGCAAATAAATATTTTAAAATAGAATTACAGTAGATTGATTAATGTTTAATAACACCCACCTAAGGTTAAAAGAGCTAATAATTTTTCAGATGTAAGTTTAAGACAAGTATTTAAGAGGGGGAAATCCACAAGTAATAAGGGGTTGCTTGAAAAAGGTTTATTAACCAAAATAATTTTTAAACCTCTAAAAACTTTTGAATAGTTTTGTAAAAAGTGTTTGGAACTTCAAAGTGAGATCCAAACCAGGTTACCATCTGTCTCACCTGCTGGACATCTGGAAGCTCTGGTTGCCTGGAGACAGCATCCAGCCTCGACAACCAGTTCGCAACAGTTCCCTCTCTGAACATAACCACACTACCATCTGTCTCACCTGCTGGACATCTGGAAGCTCTGGTTGGCTGGAGACAGCCTCCAGCCTCCACAACCAGTTCGCAACAGTTCCCTCTGCCAGTCCTCCGCCTCTCTGAACATAACCACGTTCTTCTCACAGCTGTAGTACGACTCCCTTGAACATATGACAAAGTTAAGTTGGTAACACTTTACTTTACAGCCATGTGGTCTGGCTCAGTCTTTATTCAAGCTGTGTATTTTCCATGACCAGCTTGCTGGGCCGGTCGTAACTTGATGTGTAATAATAATCTAAATTAAAAAACTAGGATAGGCACAACATCCAGTCCCTGGCCATTAACCTATCACTAGAAACATGCAAAGGTGGGGATATTTCTAAGGGAAAAGTGCTGTTATTATAAGATGAAAGAGATATTATTTACCTAAATACGAGTCAAATTAGTATTCGTAAAAAAAACTAGGATAAAACTACATTTTTCGTTCATATTGTGTATTCAACTATTTATTCGGAAAAAAATAAAAAATAAATACGCACAAAACATTTCAGGCTTGATATCTCAATATCATTACCTTTGAGTCTTACAAATAGCAATATCGAAATAATCGATTATCAACTTAGGTTTAGACCAAACAATAACAACACCGAAACATGTCGTCATAGAAGACTAAACTATAAAATAAGGAGAAGGGGATAAAAACTAATAAGAAATAATTTTGCCAAACATGACCACCTGTAGCAAGGTCCATATATATTAATGTCCTTGCTTGGACCTAGCGTGAAACCTTTTAAAGACAAAGAATTGCTCTATCGAACTTTACGTATCATAAAGCTAAAAGAGGTTTTCCTTATAGAGTTATATCATTATATATTCGCATCCAATGTCCTTTTCCTGTGTTTGTTCTTTATGTTATACCTTTTACATGTTCCTATCTATGTGTTCTATCATTCTTTACCATTTTCCTTTTTCTCCCCTCTTGTGTTTTTTGGTTTTCTCTTTTAAGAAGTTGTGTGGCACGTTTCCCACTCCTCCCTGATGAGTTCTGATAGAATGAAACCTGGATCAGGGGATTGGGCGGTGACAATCAATTTTCTTCAAGAGGCAGCCATTACCTCTTTGTCCATTGGCAGCAGTGTGAAGTGTGAACTGTGTTCTTCTTTTCATTGTAAAGGCCATATTGTGTTCATCCCTTTTATGTGTTTCTATCAACCTTTCCTGTACCTTCTTTCAAATATAATAGAACTTTAAGTATCGTAATGTGTAAAAGTAGAATTTGTGATTTTTGATGTTGAACTCAGATAAACATAGCTTAAATATTTTGAAAACACTCATATTTCCTATGACCATTTTATATCTATAAAATAAGAAATAACGGATACTATTTGTATAAACGGCAGTCCTGGTATAGTGCTATCACCAATGTTACCGCGTTGAAATTATATTGCATGGTGTGGTATTTGCCAAATTACAAAGATATTGTGTTTATTTAGGGTAAAAAAAGCCTAGATTTGTGTTAATCGCGTGAGAACAGTAAAATTTTTCTATAAAGATTTGTTTTATCGCAAATGTGAATTTTGCATGTCTCTACTTATAATAATAATAAGCGGTGCTAATAAGAGTAATTATTATTATTATTATTATTATTAATATTAATATTAATATTATCATCATCATCATCATCATCATTATTAGCCCCGCGTCTTACTACCCGTTCAGGTTATACGCACTTACGCTGTGTAACAATAGGGTGAGTGTTGAGATGAAATGGAGGACCTACAGTTTAACGTGGGATCCGAACCACGGTGGAGGCCTGGCATTCCCCACATTCACTAGATGTCAAAGGGTTAATAATGCTTACATTTTAAAGAAGTAAAGTGTATTAAATTGTCATGTGAGTGTCTTAGACAATCTTAATTTCAATAACTTGAAGTAAATAGAATAACATTGAAAGTAACACCTTAAGTGGAAATAATTCAGTAAATTAACATACGTATGTAAGTAAAAAAGCTTACATTTAATCATTTCCATTTAAGTATGAAACATGTTATATTTTGCTAGCCAAGATATTTGTGTTTGTTCCATAACTTGTCTTAAACAGCACCAATGACTTCATAAAGTTCATTGTAACTTTCAAAATAGTATACCATGATGTGAAAAGTATTAAAGTAATATTTGATGTTTCTTATTTTTCAAGTCGGTGTGCTATCCAAGTGATAGGTTCCTTCGTTCCGCCCACCTGAAATCGTATGAAAACAGCAACTGATGCCTCTTGGGGAAGGCGTAGTGAAGAAGAGCATTGGTGAGTATCTTCCCGTGGTCAATTGGAGAAAATTTGAAACTGAAGGTGAACACTTTCATATTCTAGACACAAAAATAAAATACATGATTAATGAGGAGTTTAATTATCAGTACATAAAGGTTATAACTTTGATATTAGTTGTGAAATAATAATTATTATTATAATTATAATTATAATAAAGTCTAATTTGTATATTCAACATTTTTATATTACAATATGTTAATAAATTAGTGCAATTTTCACAGGGGAAAAAAGTTTTTAATTTTAGGCCCTAGAGTTGGGACAGATTTACTGTAATTTCCAAAAATGTTCTAATTTATTTGACCCTTATAGATAAATATTTGACTAAAATGCTGTACGCTCTGCCAATAAAATTTTTCTAGCCTTTATATTCAACTAATAGTGTTAGCTGATTAGCAAATCTTCAAAATAAAAATAAAATGATTTATTTCAGTCATCTCGGGCCTTTCTTACATAGGCCTATATAGAAAAAATGTAAATGGTAGAAAACTTGTTAAAAAATGCCCATCCTGGGGGAAATTTATTTCAGAAGCGTTTCTTTCACTAGACCTACTTAAGATTAATAATAATTGCCTGTGTTCAGATATAAGCACAATCTTAATATAATATTTAGCACCGCGTCTTACTACCCGTTCAGGTTATACGCTTTAAGTACTAATTACGCTAGTGGATTAGGAATTGGGAAGGTTGAATTAAAGGAAGTGAACCCACATTTGCGTGGAGGAAGAGTGGAAAACCATTTAGGACCCC
>CABFOW010002898.1:22363-24555 GCA_902141385.1 Timema californicum | reverse complement strand
TCGATCTCCCCGTCCTCAGCAGTTGAGCTAAACACGACAAGCGCATTAGCCAACTACGCTACCGAGGCGGGTAGCACAATCTTGCCATAGTTTGGTGCAATTTGATAAAAGCAGCTTCAATACTTGGGCATGTTTCCCTTACATGAAAAATAATATAAAAACACTATGAATGAATGAGAATACTGGTACCATTAAAATAAATTAGGAATTGGAAAGGTCTCAGTCCAACCCAAAATATATTATTTTCCCAAACTAAAAGAGAAATTTCAGTTTGACACAGTCCTAGAAAAAAAGGATAATGGTCAGTATAGTTGTAATAAGGATGAATACCTTCTAAGACCTAGAGGATCCTAAGGATCAATTTCTAATACTTCCCCCAATGACAAGAGACCACACCTTACACACAATATGTAGACCCTTTATCTTCCCACTGACGGGTCCCGGCTGGAGTTTACGCTTCTTGTCGCCAATCAGTTGATAAACAACATCAACATTTGAAAGACAAACATCATATTCGCCGAGAAAGAGGTTTTGTTGAAAACTGCTTTCCTGGAAAGAAAAATCAAATTGATTCATCACTATAAAATCTCAATAGAGTAATATTAAAAAGCCTCTGAAATACAATAAATAAGTCATGTGACGCAAAAAAAGAGGTTTGACAACAACCAAAATAAATAATAATAATAATAATTAGCACCACGTCTTACTACTCGTTCGGGTTATACGCTTTAAGTACTAATTACTCTAATGGATTAGGAATTGGGAAGGTTGAATTAGAGTAAGTGAAGCCGCATTTGCGTGGAGAGAGAGTGGAAAACCATTTAGGAAAAACCACCCCAGTTCACCCGACCGAGATTCGAACCTTGATCTCCCCGTCCTCAGCAGTCGAGCTTAACACGACGTTCAGCCGACTACGCCACCGAGGCAGGTAACCAAAATAAACTTTTATTAATTTTAATATCTCAATAATCAACTTTAGAGCTGTTTTTTTTCTGAACCAACTGATTATATCAGCATATGTACATTTCTATGAGCAAGAGCTAAAGGGCCTACCAATTTTGCCAGGAAAGGTATTTTCAAATACCTTACAGGGTTTTTTTACAGGCCCCAACCGACACGGTGCCAACGACTTTACTTCCCCACTAAAAGAAGTTGGGCTATGGATTTTTATCTCTCAAGAAAAATCCATCAATCAGGGCTGAGTTTAAACTCAACAACATATGGTCATGAGGCGAAAGTATTTTAAAAACAATACAATTTATAATGTAACTGCTCATAAATTATTCACAACAAGCACAAATAAGAGAATTACTTCAAATGATTTGTTATCAAATAATACAACATTTTTTTATTTTATTTTTAATAAAGTGGTACAAACATCTCTATGGGTACTATCCGTTGTGATGAAGGAGAGTTTGAAGTTGGTAACAATGAGGACACCGGACTTCCCCTGTTTTAACTCACTCAGGGGTGAAAACATTAGAACATGTTGCGCTTCCGCTACCTGCACCTCTCCTGCAAACAATAAACATCGTAACATCAGGACAATGCGCGGCTAAATCAAGTGTTACAGCTCACACAAGACGTCACATTATGGTGGAGTTTCCATTATAAGACGAGCTAGAGACCAGCGATACATTCATCAGCCCGTCGCCGGGCCGGTTCAGTGAAATGCCTTTATCTTCCTCTTTCTTTCCCCCACTCTCCTCTCACAATGATGTAGTCCAGAGATCGGAAAATGGTCCCCGGCAATTTTCACTCGATATTATAAGAAAGCTACATCATCATTACAAGTCGATCTTCGAGTCTTTTAACCTTTTTAGTGCCGCAAGCCTGTATGATCGGTTTTGCCTGCTACCATTAAAAGTGCCCCAAACCAATGGGAATGGCTTTCCCAAATCGTTTAAGTTTCGGCGTTAGCCGATAGATAGGCAAGAAGTGTATTTTTTATTTATTTTAGGTATTTGACATGCACTTTCTGAAGAAAAGAGGAATATGGAGATATTTTACTAAACTGATCTGGCTACAGAATAGAAACAGTTGATGATGATGGTGATTTTATGAACCGACTGATTAAATCAGCACACAAGTTATTTCTATGAGTAGGAGTGAGAAAGTGCCTCCAATTTTGCTGAGAAAGATAGTTTCTTTTATACACCACAATAGACATGTGACCAACAGCTTTACTTTTC
>CABFOW010002898.1:12363-17363 GCA_902141385.1 Timema californicum | reverse complement strand
ATCATGACGGCCAACTTTGGAAAAAGAACAAACAACACAATCTTGTAATGTTTTTGTCTCGACACATAATTTTAAAGTCTTTGTTAATTCGGTGAATCCTTTAAACTTGCACCAGTTGTCACCAGGTATATGGTACCACCTTTGTAATAAATAGAATTGTTGGTCGCTGAAAAGACCAAATTTAAATTGTGGCCGGGTGATGGGTGTGCCTTTTCCTAAATGGTTTGGTTTCTTAACCCTCCTCCACATGAACGTGTGTACAGGACCTCCATGACCTACCCCAATACAGCCCAGATTAGTAGAGAGATGGGGTGTACATACCTACACAAAATGTTACTCGGTTAAAACAATAAACATTGTTTGAAACACTTTGAATTGGTAGTAATATTTTGATCAAAGTATTTCCTTTTTGTGGTATGAGTTTGTGGGTGGTTTTTTGAGTTTTTAAGATCAAGGTGTTAAAAACTTTAGAATGACCGGGAAAACTTATTCACTATGGGAGACTTTAAAACCCGAGTAGTAACCAGCAAAGAGGGAAGGAAGACGGTGATGACTTGTCTTCAGCACAAGAAACAATGTGGAGATTAGAAACATTCGAGTCAAGAAGAGAGAGAGAATTCCCGAAATAGCGCAATACGTTTGGGATGGCGCCACAAGCAGTACAGGACAATACATAAGTTATTGGCCGACGATCAGGTCTGGAGATTGATGAAAGATGTCAAGGTCATCCAGATGGAGATCATTGATTATTGCTGATATCCAGAGGAAGAGACCAATGAGAACAAATGCTAAGAGATTAGTGAATTTCAAAACTCTCTCAACCATAAAAGAGGGATAACTACACAGAGGAAATAGGGGAATGTAGGAAATAGCAAAGTATGAAGCCAAAGCAGGTATTGAAGAGTAGTAAGAACCTTCGTTTTAATTTTGGCTACAGCCAAAAAAGTCTGCAGACAAGATGAAAATAATAAAACTAAGAAAAAGACCCAACGGTGGAAACAAAGTGCAAAAAAAGGAATCAACCAGAATCTGCCTCGCATACAACCATAAAATTGGAGCTCTTTAAAATATTGAGGAAGCATTGGAAGCTTATAGAGAAAAGAGATTGGTGGAAAAGAGAATAGTAAGAGCCAAAATAGGAGAAGTCAAAACAAGAACAAACGGAAAGATTAACGTCAGATAGTACTAACTACTGTGAGAGCAAGATACTCCTGTAAGTTATGGTATCAGGAGGAACATAAGGGTAAGTTATGAGGGAATAGGAGGACAGAGAGAGAGCAGTAAAAGGAGAATGAACTAGCAAGCGAAATGAGATTGTACTTTGATGAGCTACTAAATAAATATAAAAACAATAATAATATCAACAGAGGTGAAAAACACAAGTACAACAAGAATGGAGGGAGTTATTTGGCTAAAAGTAGAAAGAGCCAACCAGAAAATGAAGATCAATAAGTCCGCGACTCCTCATGGATGGAAGAATGTAATATGGACATGATCATGCCATTAGGTATACAGTCAACCAAGTTATATGGAAAGAAAACACAACACTGGAAAATTGGAGAAAATGAGTCATAGTTTACTGTTCAAGAAAGGAGACAGAAAAAAATATCAACTATAGGGAAATAACACTTCTCGCCCATGGTCTAAAGCTATATAAATTTATACTAAAAGGAAAGGTAAGAAAAGACATCAAACCAGATTTAGAAGAAGACCAACACCAAATTAAACCTGATCGTTTGATGATAGACTTCTTAATTGCCACCAGAATGATCTTTAAAGAGTACTGGGAGAAGAATTCTAGCCGTCGTCATTGATAAAGACCACAATTCAAAGGAAAGGAATTCCAGAAAGCATCGTGATACAGATACTAGGAGCTGTGTCCAAGTACAAGCCAGTAGATCGGAGGAGTGGAATGCAACCAGGAAGCGGCATATTTCCAGTGATGTTCAGCACCATCAGGGACAAGGTCCTCAAGTCAGTTAAGGAAACATGATAAAACCAATTTCTTAGTGTTTGAAGATGATGTAATGATAATGATGCGAGTCAGAGGAGGATGAGGATTCGTGGAGGGTGGGATTCAACCAATTTCAATCAAAAATAAGTGAATTGAAGAGAGTGTGACTGGGGATGAGCAGTATAAATGAAGTAGTCAAACTATGATTGGGTGACCATGATATTAAAAATGAAAAAAAAATTCAAGTAGCTTGGTTGTATAATCTCAAAAGACAACGCGATCAAGGTGTGATTTGCTACAACGTGTCAGACACAAATTAGAGTCGTGCACATCAGACGCGATGTACTGCGTCTTGTGTTTTTAAATTATAGTCATTTTAGTAGTGCATGTCACACTATAACCGATAGCGTCAAACGCGAGCACTCCTCTGGAAGCAGTTTAGACCCGATTGCTCACATGGCTATATATTCGAGTGACAAGATGCATTCTCTTTTACATGTTACTATATAATAAAATATTCTTTAATATGAATTAACTAATCGTAAATTTTTACTTTCTACAAGTATGTCCTTAACTCATGTTCCAAAAAATGTCTGTCATTCTACAAACTAATAGTAAACTTGTGCATACAGTTTTTGCTCTTTTCAACCATAATTGTTTATGCAAACAGCACAAGGCTCAAATAAAATTGTCAGTTCAATTTTATTAATATTAATAACCATCCACTTAATGGCAAGCAAAAACTGTCTTGTCTGCAATATTTTATGGTGCGTCAAAGGCGTCAGTCGCTCTGTAAGAAAACATGACGCGTTGTAGCAAATCAACAAGAAAGAAGTTTCATAAAGGTACATACAGTAATCTTAATTACAACATAAGTTAAAATAAAATCAATCAATATTTGATGGTTTACTGTGAAAATAATCATCTTTGGGGTTTAAAAGTGCTATTAAAGTGGGACTATATTTAGGAGAATCAGTCCGATACAAGCCAACCAAATAAGACTAGACTGACACCTTTGTCCATGCGCTCACCCTACGGATTGTGTTACTAAGTGTCCCCTGCACGAATCTGAGATTTAAAGCCAAGATTCAAAAATACCAATATGTCGATTTGTAGAGTGCTTTTTTCAATTATTCTGCCAACATATCTTACTACCCATTCAGGATACAGGCCATTCTCAAATTCAGGGACAAATAGAAAATAAAGAAATAAAAAAATAAAAATTTCATGAAAAGTATAATTTTATTGCCTGATTACACAAAACGTATTAAAGAAGTAAGTAATAATACCAGCAGAGCTTGATTTTACCATTTTCTTGTGGTTTTTATAAAATTTTACCGAAGTGGCTACCCATAATCCATCACTTCTTTATCTCAAATTGAGGGACAAATAGAAAATAAAGAAATAAAAAAATAAAAATTTCATGAAAAGTATAATTTATTGCCTGATTACAAAAAATGTATTAAAGAAGTAAGTAATAATACCAGCAGAGCTTGATTTTACCGAAGTGGCTACCCATAATCCATCACTTCTTTAATGGTGTTTCTGATGCACATAAATATATTATAATCTCAAAAATCTAAATAAAATATGTATGTTTACTAAGTATACCATATTTTTTTAACAATATAAATATATGATGAATTTTCATAAATTTATTGGAATTAGGATTTTGTTAAGTGAAGAATCATACACAAATTATGCGTTAGAGATGTTAAATTTTCCTAAATGAAAGAAAATCAAGTTTTACATTTTTCATTTATGGTTTTAATAGCTCGAATGTTAATAATGGATGGTGATATTTTTTAACTTTAGACTGTTGGTGATAAATAAATGTTTTTATTGTTGTTAGTGAAGTGATGTTTGGGAAAACAGCATTAGCAATGAAAGTTTTACTAAAATAATGTGAGCTAAGTGACTATCATTAGTTCCGTCACCTAACTGACGTTAGCAAGGTGATGACACCATTTTCATTACCAAGCAACGTTAGTGAAGAGATGACACCATTTTCATTACCAAGAACCGTCAGCAAAGTGATGACACCATTTTCATTACCAAGCAACGTCAGCAAAGTGATGACACCATTTTCATTACCAAGCAACGTGAGCGAAGTGATGACACCATTTTCATTACCAAGCAACGTGAGTGAAGTGATGACACCATTTTCATTACCAAGCAACGTTAGCAAAGTGATGCCACCATTTTCATTACCAAGCAACATTAGTGAAGTGAGCGTCAGCGAAGTGATGTTTCTGTCGGACTTTAGAGTTCTCATAACCATTATATAAGTATAAAGCGGCAAACAAATATTGAGGTTAGTTCCTGCCTTCATTTACGTTCAACTGAACTGGATGACAAAATATTGATACAGGCAGGAGACTGTCCCTCAAATTGAGAATGACCCATATATGCTTGTGGACTAATTATGCTAATGTCCTAAGGATGAGGAAGATTGAATTTGATTAAGTATGCCCACATTTTTGTGGGGGGAGAGTGTAAAACCATTTAGGCATAATCAAATCTACCCCTAGTAGGCCGATATAGTTATCATTGGCAGTCTAGTCTATCGTGAGAGTGACGCCTAGATCCGTCATTGTTGCGGGTAATACGGAATGTTTGATGCATTTTAACTTGATATAATAAAACAAACTGCTCAGTTGTCAATATAGGCCCTAGGACTAAAAAAGTTTCCCGGTGGTTCATTCCATGGAAAATAGCCCAATTGAATTTTTTTTATTGCTGACTCATTTTTAAAAAAAATTAAATTTTACATGTGATAAGTTAATATTCCAAAAGAACAAACCCAAAGGATTTTTTTTTACTGTCACCATATTTAATTTGCACGTAAATATGGCCGCCGCCGTGTGGCAAAATCAACGATTTCAAGCATTTACAATCATATTAATAACCAAGTATTCGTTAGAGATATAAAGTTATATCTGGTGTCATTGGAGAGAGGACACTTTGAGCTGTCTAGTACTTAACTGAAAACTAAATATAATCCTATTTGTATGTATTATATTATTGTAACAACATTTAGCTTGGC
>CABFOW010002898.1:0-12198 GCA_902141385.1 Timema californicum | reverse complement strand
AAAAAAAAAAACATTTTTTGAGAAGAAATAAAAGAAAAAGGGCAAGTGTAAAATTTAGAAAATGTTGTGAAACCTTTTTATTACGACCCTAAAACACACCATTAAAACGCATGTGTGTTTTTTGTATTGGTTTAGTTGCTGTAGCTGACCAAAGATGTCAAAAAATTGTGATTTTTTATGAGTTGTAATATAAGTGAATTGTGGGTCAACCATAGCATTCATTTATCTGCCAAAGATTTGTTCTAAATATGTCCAGAATTACTCTCAATTATGTTGTGAAAACAATTAACAAAATATTTCAATGTCATAAATTTTATGTAAACATCTTACTATGGTTTTTTCTTCTGTGATTTTACGTGTAGGCCTGTATAGTTTGTTTTTTCCACTATTATCTGCTTTTGCCACTGCAAAAAAAGGTATTGTGATCACTATTTTTCTTCATAATAAAAGAAATCACTTTCTTAAATGTTTATACAAGAGTAAACTTTCTTCTTCATATAATTGTGAGTTTATGTTATGGTTTCTTCCGGTTGTTGCCAAACTTACATCAAAGGGGGAAACAATTCGTAAAATATTATCTTCCTTGGGCCATAACTACCACTTTGTGTAAGTTTAAAAGATGTGTTATGGCCTGCGAGATGAAACTAAACAACACAATATTCCCATTTGTCGTTTGAAATGTCCTTAACCTTCCCTAGACACCAAAGTGAATCATAAACACAAGCTACAGTAGCCTCATGGCTTCTTTGGTGCTGACTGACAGTTCACAGCTGACTTCTGATCAACATTTAGGTATATACAGTAGCCCCGTGGCTTCTTTGGTGCTGACTGACAGTTCACAGCTGACTTCTGAAGGTCAACATTTAGGTATATACCTAAATGTTGACCTTCAGAAGTGACAGCTTCTAAACACATATTTTTGCAGCCTATGTTTTGGCGTAGGGATACATATTTTGGTATGGTAACTTTTCAAAGCCATCAGCTGTCACTCAGCACCAAAGAAGCCATGGGGCTACTGTAGTTTTTAATAGTTTTTAAGTTTCACATACAACTTTTTTCTATTCTTCCTGAATCAAACAAACTTGATGATCAGTAAATGAGGAAGTTCTCTGAAACAACTTTTAACCCGCCTCGGCGGCGTAGTTGGCTAACGTGCTTGTCGTGTTGAGCTCAACCGCTGAGGACGGGGAGATCTGAGGTTCGAATCTTGGTCGGGTGAATTGGGGGTGGTTTTTCCTAAATGTTTTTCCCCTCACCCTCCACGCAAATGCGGGTTCACATCCTCTAACTCAACCTTCCCAATTCCTAATTCATTAGCGTAATTGTACTTAAAGCGTATAACCCGAATGGGTAGTAAGACGCGGTGCTAAATATATATATTATATATATATACATAACAACTTTGATCCTAAATTCACTTTCTAGGACATAGGCATGAAAACCTCTTGTATTGGGGATGACTTTTGCTTTGGAAAACTGTAGGCCTTAAAAGTATTGTTTGTTCTCAATGTCTTCTTCAGATAGATATATAAGCTATATTCTCAGAACATTAATTGAACATCTGAAGAAGAGCCACTATTTGTTCTTTATTTAAACGCTACAGGCTAGTTTTGGAAACTATTCTTTCCACTGTGCCGCCTATTCAATCACAAGAATTCGAACCATCGGATGTGGTAACAAAAAATGACACTCTGCATCTACACCGAGGTCAATTTTGTGAGACATAAGTTTATAAAATTCTTCCTGTTTTTATATTGGGTTGCACAACCATCAGAGAAATAAGTTATATTCTTCATATGTGGGTTGATTTTTACAAGTTCACCAATGAAAGCTTCTCGAAAGCAATATACTGACCGAGTTGTGTGGAGTTAAGAAACTGATTACAGAAAATATTTTGGATGTAATTGTGGTTTCATTTAACGAGTCTTTGTATTATTATTATTATTATTAGCACCGCGTCTTACTACCCGTTCGGCTTATACGCACTTACGCTAATGTGTAATGGTAGGGTGATTGTGAGATGAAATGGAGGACCTACAGTTTAACGTGGAATCCGAACCACGGTGGAGGCCTGGCATTCCTCACATTCACAAGATGTCTTGTCAGAGGTGAAGGAAGGGTTTGGTAATCAGATAAATCTGTGCCAGGACCGAGGATTGAACCCCGGCCGCCAGCCCAGAAGTCTGACACCTTACCCCTAGACCATCAGGTCACCACGAGTCTTTGTAATATAACATAAATTGTTGAAGGATTGCTTGGTTATTCACCCAATGATAGCTCTGGACCTAATCCTGGATCAAAGATTTAAAATTTTCAGGAAAATCTTCTAGCACCAAACTCTCATTTACCCCCACATTATCCTTCCTGAAGTTCATTATTTCGCTTTTGTTTTGTTTTATGATGGGTTTTTTTTTTCAATGATATCAGATGACCAATAAACTTTTATAATTATATTCTTCTCTCACTCTATCACTCTCTCCTCTCTCACTCTCAACAATGTGAACATTTCTTTGTTGAGATCACATGCCAGTAACTGTTCAAGTTATTTACAATCAAAGAGATCCCTTACAGCACTGGCCGTTAATTTTACGTTTTGATGGCTCACACATGCACAAACATTGTGAGTTCCTTTAGGTCCTGCCAAGATTCACCATTTTGGTCTAAGCTGTACAAATTTTTAAAATCCTACTTTTAAATTACAAAGAATAAGCTTCTCCTGCTTGTGAATTTTTGTTCCATTTTCTGCCGTCTTTCCTGAACACATTCAGCTATTTTCATTATTCTCAGAGAATTCAATGACTTTTTGTGTAATGGTTTCACAAAATGTTTTTGGTTTCCGAATATTGGTTTTAGGCCAAGTTCCATATTCCTTTACCAGCTTTCTTGTGTTCTTAACTAAATATTCACTCACCACAAACTATGCTATTATTTTTTGCAGGTGTTAAACTTAATAATGTGATTTTGTCTTGAACTGATGTGGCTGATTTAATTTTTCCTTGAAATTGTTTATTAAAATATTATATTCATCATCAGGATGATCAAGTTCCGTATTGACGCCTGCTTCAACGTCGGTTACATTGAAAGAGGTGATCAAATTTTTTTGCAGTTTGACACTTTGACTTTTTTTGAAATAAGTTTTCCTTTATTCGGAACAATTTCATGCATGTGAGTAAGTTAATTCTGAACATATTTTGACTAAGGCGGGCTAATAAGTGCTACATTCACTTACCCTATATTGCAGCTCAGAAAAATCAGTTTTTTTTACATATCTGGTCAACTAAACCAATACAAAAAACACACAGGTATTTGAATGGTGATTTTAGGGTTATAATAGAAAGGTTTTACCAAAATTTAAAAACTTTTTTTTTATTGCTTTCAATTTTTTTTTCCCCCAAAAACCTCAACTTGAAGGTAATTTTTCATCGAGAAGGGAGTGAATGGAAGGGTTTTATTCTGATATCACTTTAAAGTAATCCATGTAGGCTGGACTTGTCCCCCTCAAAATTTCATAATTTTTTTCAATTTAGAAAGTATGAAAATGAAAAGAAAATCATATAACCTAGTTTAGCTAAACGTTAATATTATAATTTAAGTTATACATAAAAATAAGATTATATTCTTTTTCAGTAAAGTTCTAGACAGCTCAAAGTGTCCTATTTCCAATGACACCATAAAGAACTTTATATTGTTAATGAATAGGCTACTTATTTATTTAAATTATTTATAAACGCCTGAAATTGTTGATTTTACCACACGGCAGTGGCCATATTTGTGTGTAAATCCAATATGGTGGCTCGTAAAAAATTAATTTTGGATTTTATTTATTTTGGAACATAAACTTATCACAGGTAAAAATTTGTTCGCAACCCCCTGGGTAATTTTTCGTGGAATGACCCTAGTGTGACCTACTCCCATACACATATGTAGGCCTAGCCATTGCATATGAAAATCTAATAACCCTCAAAAAGGAGGCTATCATAAACCTAGCCTTGATCTTGGATTGTATTCAAATTATTTATTCTGAAACCTCCCCTTATACCCTCATAATTTGCACTGCCAATAACAAACAAATGTGGAGAGATCTTTCCAAATTGTCATCAAAGATCTTAAGATTACGTACTCTCTCGGGTCTTTGGACAAAAGAATGGACGTGACACAACGTCAACCCCTTCTCATGAACACTTGATGCATTGTTTAACTGTAGACAGTTTTATTGTTGTGTTTAGAATTGGGCTCTTAATTTTTCTACTTTCTTTAATTATATGCAAAATCCAACTAAGTTACGAATTATTTTATCATAGCAGACATGTTTATATATAACCCATATTAAGAATAGATAATTTAAAAAATAAATAAACAAAAAAGATTAAATACTTAGAATAATCAACCATTTGAATAACCTGATGCAGTAATCAAATTAAAAAAGTGTGGCGGGTCCATGATGATGAAATAATCATTTTAAGGATCCGAGAGACAATCGAATGCAACCTAAATTATATTGCATGGATAATATCATACGAGGAACAATAATTCTAGCCAACAGAAAACTATTATAACCATGTTACTTGAATGTTAATTTTGAAGTGTTGTATTTTCTATTTTAGTTTATTTTATAAACCAGACTTTTAAATATTTTAGAAATTATTTGTCAAACTATTACTTGGTTAAAGCAAGGTATAGGTAACTAACACATTGCATTTTAATTCGAGTTATAAGGTGATTCCTTACCTGTAAATGATCATTAATGTCAACATAACTTTGAAAGCTATTCACAAGATTTTTTATTTCATTCATTTTCAAATGGATGAAATTACTTTTTAAATGTCTCGTAGCAAATAAAAGTCTATTATAAAATAATGTCAAATTTAAATATCTATTAAATAATAAATAATTAGTTAACACATAATTTTGTAACTTAATAAATCCCTACAGAACTTTTGCTCTATATCCATCTTTATTATTACAGCGGCAACAGCGCTACCAATACAAAAGTAAAAAGTATTCCATAAGCATTGAGGGGTTTCGTCAAAAACCAAGTAGCGCCACATTTGGGTGAAAAATGAGCTTTGCATGCCATCTTGTAACGAAAACAACATTATTTTCGATAAAAGAACCAGGTAACTCCCTCTATTGTTAATGGTTCATAATAAAAGGAGCTGGAGTGTTATAGTTTTAGGGTCAAAAACCACTTCGCTCCAGAAGTTGCTTTGTTAATGTTCCCAAGTAGTTACTAGGATACTCATTTGATGAGCTTTAGTTTATATTTTCTGTGATAAAAGAATAGTGCATAAGCATGTTATTGGAAGATATTTTATCCGTTATATTGGCTAGTTATAAAACTTGTTATACTGTTTATAAAATGGCTGAGAAAGTGATAGTGATAAAGTGGTGGATTCAGGAAACGATTATTTACCATATTATGAAGATGAAGATGAACTATCTGAATGAAACACGAAACGAAAGGTTGGGAGGGGAAAAGGGTGTTGCATGAGACTGATTGGAAAAGAAACATAATAATTGGGCCAAGCCTACACAAGTTGGAAAGGCAAGCCTGTTCAGGCATTGTTATGGTTCAGTATTTGATCATGCTTGTAAAAATATGAAGACTCAAAAGGATTGTTCATAGGTTTTCTGAACCTGGCTAATCATTTTTACCATGTGACAGGAGTTGCATACTAGTCGAAAAGGAAAAACGAAATAGAGAGTGTGTACTTGCCTGCAGAATTGGCACAGTTTATACGACAATCATGTTGCAAATTTATTGTGTGTGAAGGGAAATCTGATATATATTTAGATTCTAAAGCAGTGGCGGCTCGTTGCTAAAATTAGTGGGGATGCTGCTCCAGAGAAATTTTAGCCTTTTTAAAAAAAAATTGTGTAAAAGGAAAAAAACATGTGTAAAAAGAAAATGTATTCAGGAACTTGATAAAATCTTAACGAAAAAAAATGTGTTACTTACTTTAACTTAAATTGTTACAATTCAAGTGTAACAATACAATGCTTCGTATTGTACAATTGCTCCCCACCTAACCTATTATCACAAGTTTGATTCACCTAAATACATACTACCCACCCCCAGAATAACCTCGAAGAAACCTATAATAGTATTCTTCACAATTATAGTCTAATGTAGCCCCAACAATTACACAAAATCAGCATTCAAAAAAGTCAATTATAAACAGTCTAGTAAAATAACTGTTCAATACGTACCGTCGTCCAGATACCCTGGCTACGTCGCTGGCGAGTCAAAAGCGCCGATGAACTAGAGTTGGGCGACTACAACTGGGAGTACGTGTTCAACGATCTACTCGGTCCGAAAATTGCAATAAAACTAGCCAATGTTTACTTGATACCTCTTCGCCAAATCAACTAACCCTGGTCTGCCGTCTGGCGGAGGGATATGGAAAACCCTCGCCGAACTTTCAAGCTTCTACATTGGTCAAGAAATGGAATACTGCATTGCGACAATGACGCGTCCAATCAGCGGCTTGGAAACCCTACGAAGTTGCTTCAGAATGACGTAATGGACTGTTTAAGCGTAACTGAGTTGGATGTGAAAACCCCTCCCCCTTGTTTCCGTGTTTTAGACTCATTATAAAGAAGATTGTAAATTGTAAATATGGGTCATTATAACTGCACGTTGGACAGGTGTAGGGATCACATTTATTTGAACGTCTGGTAGAGACGTATTATATTTACTGCACGTTTGACAGGTGTAGGAATCACCATAGAGATGTAGCATGTTAAGAAAGAAAGTTTGATAGATGTATTATCGCTATTGAACGTTACAGTTAGGAAATAACTTTTAAAATGTAGAATCTTAGAAACAAACTTTTCACCTTGTTTAAATTATGTTTGTTTTGCAAGCTTTTATTTAGGTCATGAACGAGGGGCCTACATTAATATGTTAAATGTATAGTCAACGCAAAGAGGAAATTGCGTTCGACTTGGAAACTTTTATGTTAACTTAGCTAACTGTGTTTGGATCGCGTTGATCCAACTCTAATTTAAATTTGTAGTACTTTGAATTAACGTAAATGCAAGTTAAGTTCGTTCGATATGTCATGAGAACATGTGTAAAACTTATTCTTCATTTACGCTTTAAAAGACCTTAAGTCTTGTTTTGGGTTATGTGTAACCAGCCATAACTTTATGTTTGAAGGACCTTAAGTCCAGTTTACTTTGTAAATTCCTGCGCGAATAAGTCAATGTTTTCTTTCAGAATAGTAGCTATAGGATGTTTTGAATTAAGGCCGTCTTTCCCGTGTTGTTTCATACTTTTTGACAACTAAAGAATATTTTATTTAAACTTTGCTCTATTTCCAGTTGTTATTTTCTATGTATTGTTACATCCTTCCTGTCCTATAGTTTTAGGGGCCTTATCTATAGGATCGGTGGAGGTTGTAATACAAGTTTGAAATCCATTCTTTTTGTTTTAATTTGCGCAAAAATTTCAATAATTTTCTACTTGATCTTTGGATGACAATTAAGGAAATTTTTCTCCATTGTCCATTTTCTGTTAAATAAAAGAACAAAAAAAAATTAATCAAATGGAATATCTGGAAGCAGAATAATAATCTAATTATACACTCTTCTACGCTTTATCACATTCAATAATATGGTACACGGTTTTTAAGCACAACACACGCTGAGTAAAAAAAAATTCCTTCCACCATTACGCCAGAGCAGAACTCTCAAGATCAGTTAAACTTTCTTTTTATTCCATTTTCTCAAGCAAAAGTTCACCTGACATTTCAACTTCTCCTTTGTTTGTTACTCCTCCTGTGATTGCTAAAGGTTGAATGGAAATTCAACAGCAACAGCGCTCTCTCTGCCTGGCAGTCCCACCTTTCTCCCCAACCCATCCTATGTGCACATGAGTACAACAGTCAAACGTCACGTCACTGGAACTGTGAAGCGCACAGTTCCATAGAAAGATTTTTGTATCTTTTTCATAAACTGGGGGATAGCTACTGAATTATTGGCATTATGCTTAAGGAATATATATTGTACAACAAAAATAAATAAAGAATTAAAGAAAAAATTATTCATTTTATTAAATGTTATCGATAATATCAAGTGGAAATAGGAAGTGATGCAGTTCCGCAGTGCCTATACACGAGCCTCCACTGCTATAAAGGGTATTTCACACCCTTGTATAAGAAGACAATATGTAGCAATTTAAAGAAAAAGTTTATGCTATCAATGTACAAAATATTTGAACATTATGTTACACATATAGATGAAGTATGGGTTTGTGAAAGTACTTCTCATTTAGTAGTGAGAAATGATACCTTGTGCAGTTTGCCAGCATAGATTAAAAAACTGTAGGACCTTTAATGCACCACTTAAACTAAAGCCTAAGAAGCAAACCTATGTGTTAAAACTAGCCAAGAGGTATGTGCCTCCATCAGGTTTATGGTTTTACAATAAACTTTCAGTAGATGAAACACACCCAAATGTCACTTCTGAAGATAATGATTATTAGTGTGTGTATATATTTCTTCACCAAGGATGGTTAAAATAATTGTATTTAAAATGTACACAAGTGTATATTCAAATGTATTATTAAACATTTATAAATGATTATAGAGCGTCAATTAACTGAACGTCAACTATCTGAAATGTCAATAAACCGAACAGCTGTTTTAAATAATGTAACATGGCAAATGAACGACATGCGATATATTAAAAAAAAAGCCCGCGCGGGGGCGGTGGCACCGTGCTTTACCCTCACGCACCACGCCTGGTCACGTCCGATCGTATGATGCTCGTCACTACACTTCCGCTAAATGTTTACTTCAGAAAGAAACTTTGTCAAGAATTATTGATATTTAAAACAGTAATAATAATAATGGTATGATATATTATAGGCCTACTATGTATCAAGTTGAAAAATGTAATAATAAAAATATGTTTTGCAATGTTTATTGTATTTTATTGCCATAGATGTTTCCTGTATTGTTTTATGATAACTCTTAGCATTATTTAAGATATAAAACTGAAATTTTGTTTTGTGTTTGATTATCAGAACAATTTGACTATCCGAACTACCCTTAGTCCCTATTAGTTCGGATAATCGACTCTCTACTGTATATAAGTAATTTTTGATCAAAAACCAGGTAGCTCCTAATTAGGTTATATTTAATTTCAAAGCAATTAATGAACTTTTTTACTTTACATAAATGTGGAAATATGTCCTAAGCACTCTTCTATCCAATAAAAACAATATCTTCTCCTTTATTTTTAGCTTACAGTTTTTAAAAAGTTTTTGTCTCTCTTGAACAATTTGATATATTGTAGCTAAATGTTTTTTGAAGCTACTCTTCAATTGCGTATGATTCGAATTCAAATAAAATATATCTATGAATGAATGTGTCTAAAATTCCCTGATAAACATTATAACAAATCCATAAGAGACCATTGCCATTCACGCTGTTACACAAATGTTGGAGAGAAGAAAAACATTATTTGAACTATTCGCATCTAAACTAATAATTATATTGGATGTAGTAGTAGTAGTAGTAGAAGTAGGAATAGTAATAGAAGTAGTAATAGTAGTAGAAGTAGTAATAGTATTAGTAGTAGTAATAGTAGAAGAAGGAGAAATGTATTGAAAGCAATGGTATACAACGTCTAACGAACGAAAAGATACTTAATTATTCTACCTTAAGAGGACTGTTTAAGCATGAA
Organism: Timema californicum; assembly: GCA_902141385.1. Classification (NCBI taxonomy): domain Eukaryota; kingdom Metazoa; phylum Arthropoda; class Insecta; order Phasmatodea; family Timematidae; genus Timema; species Timema californicum. Next base: position 2,505 of record CABFOW010002898.1, on the reverse strand, counting down.
CAAACATATTATAAGATTTTTTCGAAAGGTGGGCAGTATCAGTGGGCTGTACCATAGAGCCCAAGCATAGGCGAGGCTTATCGGCCGGTCACGAGTAGTCAGAGCAGACATAACACCTTCCAGTCAGATCTCATTCTTCCTTTCACTAAGTATCGAGGGGGTTCATCTCGTATTTCATAGCTGGGCATACATTCTGTCGGCTAGGTAGAAAAACTCTTAGATTTGTTGATGAGGGCAACCCGTGTTACAAAGGAGTGAAGGCTTACAGTCACTTGGTATAATCTGGCCGAGGCGATGGCTTACAATCACTAGCTATATCCTGGCCGAAGAATGATGACTTACAGTAAATAAATATATCCTGGCAAAGGAGTCATGACTTACAGTAACTATATATATACTGGTAGAGGAGTGATGGTATATCCCGGCAGAGGAGTCATGGCTTTCAGTAACTAGGTATATCATGGCCGAGGCGTGATGGCCTACAGTAACTAGATATATCCTGACAGAGGAGTTATAACTTACTGTAACTAGGTATATCCTCGCAGTAGAGTGATGGCTTTCAGTTTCTGGTATATCCTGACAAAATAGAGATGGCTCACAGTAGCTAGATACTCCCTGGCAGAGGAGTGATGGCTTTCAGTCATTAGATATACCCTGGTAAAGGAGTGGTGCCTTATCGTTAATAAAAATTACTAAACAATTCTTTAAAAAGGCATTTTATAGTAAAAATATTTATTTTATTTTAATGCCATTATATGCTTACACTAATGTCAGATATGTCGAAATAAACAATTGAACAAATAATCATGGCGGTCATTACATAAATGGTGTGTCCACTTTACATGCATATTTTAAAATAAAAACACATTTTATTAATAGTAGAATGTGTTTTTAGCATTTTTTTTACTAAAAAAAGATAAATATTTTAACTTGGCACATTAAATATGTTGTTAATCCAATTACACTAAATAATTTGTATGGAACATATGGTTTAATGGTAAAAGTGAGAATACCAAAGAGATTGACAGAAATGAAGTTTGTAGGAAAAAGACCGCTAGGGATGCAAAGAAAAAGATAGGAGGACTAGATAACAGAAAGTGTGCAAGTGAGAGGATAAGACTGGAATTAAATAAAATTTTGGAAGGACATAGGAAGATGGAGGAATTTTAATAGACTGAACCGGCAATAAGCTTGAAATAGTTGATGATGATTTGGTCTGATAAGTTAAAACCTAATAATATTGACTGTAAATATTTACATAGCTCTTATTCTGGCTAATTACATCATAGGTATATAATAATAGCTTATAAAATATAATGTTATAATTACATGAATGAAGGTCTTAAAAGAAAGGATATTATGTAAAAATATGGCAATGGATTAATTGTTATTAAATATATTAGTTTTTTAAATATTGTATCCTCTGATAAATGGATCAGTATTCACGCACACCTTCTCACTGATGTAATTTTTTAGTAGTTGAAATTTGTACAGAGAATCGACAATTTATGGTAACAAGATCTCCTTGTAAAACCTAAGAAATAAAAACAAACTGTTCAATTAAATTAAATGTTTCTAACTTATTATACATAGCAAATTTAATATTGAGTTATTATTTTTATTAACAAGCAGCCTATGTTTATTCCAACTAGTGGCATCAAAAGTATTTTTACAGTATTATCAACAAAATAGAGAGGGGAAATGAATACGAGGTAGTTTAACAGCATTCGCTTGGATAGAAGTTGATTAAAAGCACCCGCGGCTAAAATATATCATTACATGTGACTTCAAACTCATCCATCTACAGTAATAGATAGTTAAATTACTGCTATGTGCCTTATTTTGTAAGATTGTTAAATTTAATACTGGGCTTTTATTAAATATTTATAATTGTTAAATATAGGATAACTTATATTTACTCAAATACCTCTCCCTCACATCACAGTAATTTAAAAGTATGAGGAGATTTCCTCCATTATGAACCCCCTCCCCTTCCTAAATATTTTAAAATGCTATGTGGGATCATGATTATATTCATTAATTTTAATTTCTACGTTTATATTTTAAACTTATAGCTAATAAAATCCCTTTGTTCCCTATTTAAATAAGACCTTAATTACAAACGTAATAGTTACAAGCTAATGTGAAATATATACTCCTTTTTAGTACGGCAGGCATACCTTACAAGGTTGTGAAAAAATTTCTCCTGCCAAAAGTTGCCGTCTTGTTCGATTTTATCAATATGAAACTTTTATTTTTATAATCTACAAAATAGCAAGAAAATAGATGCCAATGAATCTCACAAATCCTACCTCGTGACTATAGGGCAGGTAAGCCCTTAGTGGCTAATTACAAATGTATCATTATCTACACTAATATTATAAAGAGGAAATATTTGTTTTTTTGTTTCTAATGGATAAACTAAAAAACTACTAGAACCATTTAAAAAATTATTTCACCTATATAAAGCTACATTATCAGCGAGTATTATAGGTTATATTTTAT
>CABFOW010002897.1:64752-88187 GCA_902141385.1 Timema californicum | reverse complement strand
GTCTTGTCAGAGGTGAAGGAAGGGTTTGGTAATCAGATAAATCTTTGCCGGGACCGAGGATTGAACCCTGGCCGCCAGCACACAAGTCTGACACCTTACCCCTAGACCGCCAGGTCACCTTCTACATTTACTAAACCACGGTGCTCCAATCTCAGCTTGTTCTACTTGTTAAAACAAACCTCTGTGAATTATTCCCAGCGGGGCAGATGTTTGCGAAACTGTTTAAAAAAAACCACTCACCAACAAAAACACGCCTAGCCAAAGTTAGTAAAAACACTGTTGACGCCATATGCTTCATGCGACGATCCCTTCCCCTCTTTTACTACGTATTATTTGTACGTTTATTTTCGTCTTGCCACATGTGTGAGTATGTGTTTGGAGCGTCCTTTCCAGAGGGGCTATGCTTCAGCTCTTGTACTCCAATGAAGATATATGGCGGCCACATCTCACTGAGATCTGATTCTTCCCTATGAGGGGAGGGTGCAGGGGAAATCAAGCACATCATTTGTAATTATGTTTAAATAATGACGGTTATACTCAATAATTTTTCATTTGCTTAGAAATAATTGGAAGATTAGATTTTTACTTTCTCATTCTTGAATTGTTTCGGTTGTCGTTTGGTACAAGATGTCACTTTCTCGAATTGAATCAAAGTGTTGAAAGTAGTTCTAAGTTCAAATCTCGATGTGTTAAGTTTGTTTTGTTTTTTTTCTAAATAGTTTCCAACTTTCCCTTCACGCACATATGTTTAATTCTCTAATTTACACCTTCATAATCCATTCCCTTTTAATGTCAATATAGATTTTAAAAAAAGTTTATACATCCACTGAGAACTTAACCAAATAAAAAATTACAGAGTGGAATCATATTTTACTTTAAAACCTTGATTATTAAAAAACTAAATTTTAGTTCCGGATTAGGCCTAATACTAGACAATCACAAATTTAGTATTTAACGCCCCTTATAAATTCATTCACAAAGCATAATATGCACGATAACCAGGCCTAATGATTTTTAGATTGTATTATTTGCATAGTTGTTGCCTTCTTAATATAAGGCGGTTGTGTTTACGTTCAACGATTGCTATAAGGTTGACAACATCGTTTTTAAAGGTTAACAAATTAATATAGGCTCACTAGCTTTTTTGGCCCGGGTTATTTCTTTATTCAAGCCATATATTTTCCACCACCGGCTTGCTAGGCCTGTATGTCTTATAGTCTAACTTAAGACCAGGACAGGCACAACATCCAGGCCCCAGCCATTAATTCATCAATGTGAAAAGGTAGACCCCCACCACCACTATCACCAATGATAACAATTTTAGCCATGCTGGGGATCAAACCCGAGACTCTTAGCTTAGCAGACACGCAACCGATTGAGCTAAGGTGTCGGGTAGGCTCAGTATAGATATATTAACTATAGATATTTTATAGCTCAAATATTATAAAACGTGTTAACGTCAAGGCCCTTAGAAGCTTTGAAATAACTAATATAGAAACTATTTTAAAACAAATATTTAAGTTGTGCCATTGGTCCAATACTCTATAATAAGTTGTTTGGGATATTATACGTATGGATATAATAGGATCATTTTTAAAAAACAGGTCCCTTTCAGAAACTAACTTCTTATAAAACATTTAGAAATTATTAGAGCCTAAGTTAAAGAGATTGAATAATTTAGGCTTAAAAAGACTGTACAACTGAGGCCTAAAGAAACTTAATGGTTGAAGTTTATTGCAAATAGTGTTGACTACTTATCTGCCATATTGAACTAAGTTGTTTCCGTTCGTTTACAAGCGGAAATAAAATACAGCCACAGCAGCCTGAAAAAATGTTCAGGCCCATGTGCACACATCTAGACTGATACACTTTTGGTAGGCCTAAAATTAGGTAAACATTTATATGAAATAATATTATTCGAGAATAGTAACCCTTCATGACTATGTGCACGACTCTTGTTTATATTGTGGGGGCAGAAAACGAGAAGTCTCCACAATAACCTCTTTCAATAATTTAATCGAATGGTTTGCATTACGTTTGTTTAGGAAATAACTTAATAAAGTGTTTGTCTTCCAATCAAATTAATTTTCTCCCTATTTTAGAAATTTAAATAAATGGTTCGCTAGAATGTCAGCTATTTCTAAATATCTCAAAACAAAATACATTAACATAATAATTATGTATAGATGATGTGGTCGGCCATCTTATCATTGCTGATTGTTTTCATTCGTATACGAATGTCCTCTTCTCACTTGGTGGGCACCAGACGACCTATCGCTAGTGATGGGCAGAATCGGATGAATAGAATCGATTCATTCGATTATTATAATAATCGATTCTTTCAAAACCATTCGAATTAAAAAAATCAATCGAATGAGAAAAACATTCGAATAAAAACATAGCTGACTTGACGCGAGCTGGCCGATTCATTATCTTACCCCACCCTTGCCAGAAGGGCTGAGGAAAATCGACCTTATGATTATGAATGCTTCCAGGCACTCTCTATACAGGTCTTCATTTCTATTAGGTTCATTTTCAATAAATAGTCCCCATTGCTACACAATAATCGACCTTACGCATTCGAATGATTCTAAGGTTAATTTAATACAAAGTTTAAGTGGTTGTACAGTTTACAATCGAATAACAGCCAAAAATAATTCGAATGAAAATTACAAAATGATTCGATTATTTTGCTACATTACTACGTGGATTGTTCTTTTTCATTTCCTTAAAATTTTACCTTCCTAATTAACTAATCGCACATAGCACGAATGGTTTGAGAGATAATTTTTTTAACGTTGACTTAAATTTAAGTAGAAAAGTATATACTTTTTATGTATTTAATAAAACATTGCCCGGCCGTAATATTCAGATCGTATTATAATTTTATTCACTGAAATAATTTTATGATTGTAAGCTTATATATTTTTGTTATGTTTAGGAAATATTAAAGTGTAAATTATTTCAACTCTTTTAAACACAGTTATTAACCCTACGCAAAATAATGTATATTAATTGCGAGCTACTTATTTGAGAAATGCGTTGATAATCTGCAAACGCCAATGAATGCGTGTCGGGAGATCCGACAGCATGGTAAAGAGAATAGTCGCACAAAGCAAAACGAGCAACTAGTAACTACTTTTAGAAGTAGTAAATATCCGACTATTACCGACTCTTTACTACTTCTCAAAATCATTCGAATGATTCATTCGATTACTTTTCAAAGAATCGAATGATAATTCGATTCTTAAAATCATTCGATTATGCCCATCACTACCTGTCACCCGAGTTAGCGGGTCGCATACACCACCTTCCACGTTGTTCAGGCATACCATAATTTGAATACCTTTCGAGCTATGATCACGTGACCTCCGGAGTCGTGCGCGGAAATCCTCTAGGATGACCCCTCTGGGCTGATTTATACGTGTGAGTGCCGAGGGGAGGGTTTGGGGGGATCAGACCATGAGAGGAAGAAGGGATGGGGGGGATTAAAGGTTCAAAATGTTTTAATATGAAGCTTAAAGATGGTCTTGTATCAAACTTCAAACAACTTAAAGAGACATTCACTTTTCAAAAATTTGCCAGGGAAGGAAGGACCATTCACTTCAATTAGCTCTTAGAGGCATTTAATTTTCAAAAAATGTCCAGGGGAATATCACTTTAAATAGCTTCCAGGGCATTCAAAGGAACCCAAAATACGTTTTTATTACTTGCCCGCCCCCTCCCCCTCTCACCCTTACACAAATTAATATCCACCACTGATGTATAAAATAACAATCTTCTTCTTGTTTACTAGGGTTTGATGGAAATTCTTGACCTCATCTCAAAAACTTACGATTATGACCCCTCCCCTCTCTCCTCCTCCACCCAAAATAATTTCTCCTTACGCCCGTGGTTCAGGCCTTCCTCTCTTCCTCAAGACGTATTATTAACGTATTTTTATACTTATTCTTTCTAGATGCCTGGACTGTTAATCTTCTAGCATCTACAACTCCAATTATGTCTCTTAAACACTTTATACGGTTTCAGGAAAAATTCGCTGTTTAAAATAAAAATAAAGTACTTGCCTTATGATGGGGGATTCAACAATCCAATTTTCACGGAAATAACTTTATTTGACAGAAGATGTATTCATGCGTCAAGTCATGTCACTTTATTATCAATATCTATAAAATAATACTAATAATATAGTAAAATGTTTGTGATCGGTAGGCTTAGAGATGATTTGCTTAAAAAGGTCCTTCCTATAAAAATTGCACTGACCCATGAGTCACGCCAGGTAAGTATCTACAGCCCCCTCCCCCTCTAAAACAACTGGCTCTGTCCATGGATTCGGAGCTTTTTCAACGTGACGTGATAAAACAGTTGAGTGACGATATATTTCCCGCAAGCCGGGGGATGCTATGTCTCCGGTTCGGGCGAAACTGTGTCTTAGTGACAAGCGGTTCCTACTTCAGACAAGGAAGGTTCACTTCTACTCGTCCGATGTGCATCAACGTCGATATAGAACAGCCGTGCGAGGAATTCAGACAAGGAGACTTGTCTAAGTCAGACTTTCTACAGACTAGCTCATTGGGCAAGGTCGCTAGGAGAGTATTAGTAAGATAAAACTAGCTGGAGGCCCGGCGTAGCCCAGCAAGTTTTTAACTCATTTTAAAATATATCAAAGTTTTGAAATTCTGGCTTCAAGTTTCATGGGTTGGTACACAGGGGCTACTAATTTTTAAACGTAATACCTCTGTTTGGGGTAAATATCTCGCAACACTTATGGCAGACATACAAACTCTTCATTTTATTAATATAGAAGATACATTGGTGAGAATATCCCCTATGCAGCTGGTCGAGATTCAACCCAAACCTCCAGGTATGGACTCGTGCACACAAGGTTTGGTAACTCCCGTAATTTATTTGGTTTGCGTTTCAAAGGGCTGCATCTGAATTGCGTCCCAAAGTAAAAATTTTCACACCGAGTGCATCTTTGTTTAAAAAGTGTGTAACACGAATAACGTCCCTGTTCGGAAAAAAAAAGTTAACTTTAAGGTATAATTGAACAATCTAAATGCTTTCCTGTTCTTAATTCCTTTATTTCATATAATAATTATGTCAAATCAAATTAAACAACGAGACGGCGTGTTTTTAAAAATTAAAGTTTATTAAAATTTGTACATCATGTAATTTTTCTGGTAAAAATAATGGATTTTTTTTATTAGTAATAGTTTTGCATTTCACACTGATTGTATACTTTTTGTTCACTGGGAAATATGTGTAACATAAACTTTTGCTGAATGTAAATCGACCTATTTCAAAATTTGCTCCCTCAGGAATACTTTTTTTTTTGTGTACCGCTTCACGTGATATTTATCCTTGAGTGCGCATCTTTCATCAGAATCGCAATGTAAGTTTTCACCACATGTCTTGTCTTGTCTCATTGGGAGGCCTTATAATGGCGAATAGCTGCGAAAGGAGAGAAACATGGAAGGTTCCGACTTTATAAATGACGCTAAGCTGTTCCAAAAACGTCAAGTTTGTTAGCGGAGGAAAAAGCAATTTTTTTTTCGCTCTCACTCACTAATAAAAAAAAAGGTGTTTCCTTACTCGTCTTGATGTCCGATATTTCCAAAGAAGAATGCAGTTCCTCCGGTGTTGTTGGTAGTGTAGGCAGTACTCGTCTTGATGTCCGATATTTCCAAAGAAGAATGCAGTTCCTCCGGTGTTGTTGGTAGGTAATGCAGTACTCGTCTTGATGTCCGATATTTCCAAAGAAGAATGCAGTTCCTCCGGTTGTTGTTGGTAGGTAATGCAGTACTCGTCTTGATGTCCGATATTTCCAAAGAAGAATGCAGTTCCTCCGGTGTTGTTGGTAGTGTGGGCAAAGCCGAAGTGGGAGTTGTTACGATTCCGGATTAAATCATATGAAGTTTCGATATCACTTTTCCGTAATTGTTCAAGAATTAGTTTCCTTGGACGCTCACTATAACATCACGTTTACTCTCGTGGCTGTGTTCTGGCGAACTACTAACAATTAAAACCACTAGAGGACCTAACACTTACTATAAGAGCAGGACAACCTATGGATGTTATTCTTCAACATTTGATGGAACCAAACTTGTACTTATCAAGAACAAATATTCTCCTCTTTCTACAGCCATAGACCAGAGATTGACCCAATTATCCTCCATCTTTTCACCACGAAACCAACATGTCCAAGAGAAAATATGAAACCTAATGAAACAAGCCCTGAAGGTCTAATAGAACAAGCCATGAAGGTATAATATAACAAGCCATGAAGGTCTAATGAAACAAGCCATCAAGGTCTAATGGAACAAGCCATGAAGGTATAATAGAACAAGCCGGAAGGTCTAATAGAACAAGCCATGAAGGTCTAATGGAACAAGCTCTGAAGGTCTAATAGAACAAGCCATGAAGGTCTAATAGAACAAGCCATGAAGGTATAATAGAACAAGCCCTGAAGGTCTAATGGAACAAGCCATTAAGGTATAATGGCACAAGCCCTGAAGGTACCTGATATGACAAATTGGGACGTATTTCGTTTATTGACTAAGGGACGCATTTCGTTTGTCTACCTAGAATTATCGTGAAGTATGTTTCTTATCATATAATTCAAACTAAGGACGTAATCCCGATGCTGTGTTCAAAAAATACACATTTCCCTCTCCCCTAAATCAGGTTTGGTTACACATTTACCTGATACGGATTTCTTAAAGTGACTTTGCAAATAAGTCAATGATTTGTTTTTATTGATTTATGTTGAAATATTATACTAACTTTAATATATATATATATATATATATATAATACTAACTTTACTTTTATATATATTACTAACTTATATATATATATATGTATGTCCTTTATATATATGTATATATACATACATATATATATAAATATATATATAAAGGACATACATATATGTATATACATATATATATATAAGTTAGTAATATATATATATATATATAAGTATATATATATAAAGGACATATATATATGTATATACATATATATATATATATATATATATATATATAAGTTAGTAATATATATATATATAAAAGTAAAGTTAGTATAATATATATATTAAAGTTAGTATAATATAGTATAGTATAGTAGTAATAGTATAGTATTATATATATATATATATATATATATAAAGGACAAAAACTTAGTATTTGATTGTTTTTTACATGCGCTTTCAAACATAATTTCCGACTAATAACCAGGCACTACTGCCCATCCAGCCACCGCGCCTAGATGTTTACTTATCGCGGGGCAGGATGAGTTTGGGTACAAACAGAACATCATCTTTGGTGCTTGGGGAAAATAGTATCAAGTTAAAAATGACATTAATCTTGGGACAAGTATTACAAGTCTCCCTTGACTTGGTTGAGCCAGACAGTCCTGGTGAGGGTCGTTGTAATCATTGACTTGGGACTCTTTTTCACAGGTATCAAAGATTATAATGGTATCGAACCAGGGGACCCTGATACTTGTGGCTGACCACTCTCCGATTGACTCTTTGTTTTGTTTTAAATATATTTATTGTAAAATTGATTACTTTGTGCTGTAGCTACTTATGCTATCATATTACATTTAATATACACTAGAGTGGTGACTATCCGGCCTAGAGTGGCGACTATCCGGCCTAGAGGGGCGACTATCCGGCCTAGAGTGGCGACTATCCGGCCTAGAGGGGCGACTATCCGGCCTAGGGTGGTGACTATCCGGCTTAGGGTGGTGAATATCCGGCCTAGAGTGGTGACTATCCGGCTTAGAGTGGCGACTATCCGGCCTAAAGTGGTGACCATCCGGCCTAAAATGGCGGCATTCCGGCCTATAGTGGCGACTATCCGGCTTTGAGTGGTGGCTATCCGGCCTAAAGTGGTGACCATCCGGCCTAAAATGGCAGCATTCCGGCCTATAGTGGCGACTATCCGGCTTTGAGTGGGACTATCCGGCCTAAAGTGGTGACCATCCGGCCTAAAATGGCGGCATTCCGGGCCGGATAGGGGAAAAGACGGATAATATGGAATCCTGTGTAAATAATTTTTAGTATTGGTTTGCCTCCTTTTTTTTTATAGCTCTCACAGAACATTTAACTTTATTTTAATAAAATCTGTCCCGTTTTTGATTGCGATGTAAAATAAGAATACATTAATGTGTAGGGGGACAGTAAAAATTAAACGAGAAATAAATTTTTTAAATATTTAATATACACTACTTTATTTTGGAAATGGAACAAGTGAAAATAGATCGCCAAATGGATTACTTTATAAATTCAGTAAATATTTTACAGTGGATATGTATCGGTTTGTTTATTTAAAACTGACTTACCGAGAACCGCGCAGGATAATACGTAGGGCCGGATATTACGGAGAGCCGGGTAGTACGGAGAGCCTGATAGTCACGACTCACGTTTATTTTGAAAATACACTTTCACACTTTATGACTACAGACATACCCCCATTTACGACACTTGTCCAGTTAAGCCACCATGCCCCGAACTGGAGGTTCTTACACCTTACCACTCATATAGTATGTGATTCATATGTTCACCCTTTTTACACACTCGAGGCTTGTATTGTTTATTTTAGTTAGGAACGTGGTCTAACGCACTGTTCTCGTGTTGGACTAGACTGTCGAAGACTGGAGGTCATGGTTCTATCCCGGTCGGCTGCACTGAGGGTGGTTTTCCCTAAATAGTTTTCCACTCTCTCTCCGTGCAAATGCGGGTGTGTTACCACTAAATTAAACCTTCCTGAACCCTACACATTAGAGTAATTAGTTCATAGTCGTGTAACCCGAAAGAGTCGTAAGACGCGGTGCTAAAAAAAATAGTTATAAATTAATTATTTACGACAGTGATCTAGAATCTAACCGGTCGTGTGTTGTAGGCCTGTATTCGTTTCGGTGGGCACATGGATGAAATGTCAAGCTCGTCTAGTCTGGTTTGCTGGATAAGGGTTTAATCCCGGCCAGATGCTTTTTATGAATGGTTTCCCACTCAAATCCGAGAACATTTCCTCTAAATTGTACCTTCCTTATCCCTGCCTCAACATCTTAGTTGTGTGTCGGACGGGTAGTATGAAGCGATGCAACAGAACTGTTGACTAGAGTGGTGAAAGGACAAAGTAATAAATCCCCTGATCAACTTGTACTGTCAGTCCGCATGATAAGTGGACAGCTCTGAACTTGGCAAGTGTGTGTTGATATCATCACTTGACCCCCGTTCTTCTTTGTGTTCGTCCTACTTGTCATGTGTGATCGCAGTGTTTGTGTAGTAGCAGACAACCTTCAAACTCGTCAGCCGCGGGCCCTCTAAAACACACACACGATAGCAAGAGAGATGCTCTCTCTCTCTTATCATCTAGCTACCAGTGGTTTCCACATGTCCAGGGTTTGAAACTGTCGCGACCTCTTCAAAACTTGCAAGCGTTCACACTATAGTTTTTAAATTATTGTTTTCGCTTTATCTTACCACCCATCTGAGCTATAAGCATTTAACTACACTAATGTGGTCGGTATAATTTAAAAGAAATGCGTGGAGGAGGCAGAAGAAGGAAACCATTTAGGAAAAACTACCCCCGGTTTGAATTCAAATTCTGACCTCATCCCCGGCAAACCAGACGAGACGTTCTTGACGTTTATTTGGCGTGCCCATCAGAGCGGGGGCTGCTCATTCTCTCTCTGGTATCGTTAATATCCCATCCCATGACTCATTAACCGGGGTATTAGACGCGGTTATCCGAGTGAGGTTTCCTACATCCTTCACCTGACAACGGGGGAACTGGGATCGATTTAAAAGTTTGTAACTTTCAATTGGTTGTAATATTTCCAAAATGATTTCCGCTGTTTTCTAACTTGAATACAGACCATCTCACCACGATGTGACGTCTGGTTCGAGCTGGTTTATCTTCCTCTGCTATCCCTGGGGTACTTTCAAGGCCACGGTGTAATTTTCATTCATTATTTAAAAGGTAGAAAATAAACTTGAATACACAGCACGCTTAGAAAGGTAAAATTTGTATTTGAAAAACCAGGTCAATTTAGAATAAACAATGAGAATTGAGTTTTCTAAGAAACATTTTCTCTCCATCACATCTAATTATTATTTTAAAGTGTGGGTGATACGGTCATACGTCACTATCTCTACAAACAGTATCACATTGTACTAATATGGCTGACGGTTGAGAAAATGTGTCCATTCTGTCGTGTGATGAACGCTAAGAATCGTATCAAAGCGTGGAACCAGATAGCACGGCCGGTACTAACCACTATCTGTTTGCTAAATTAACGTTGTTCGGTTTCCCCCATTGCTTCCTTGGTACCCTTGCGGGTTGTACGCATATATATTAGTTACGTTAGTTGAATAGGGGTGAGCAAGGTGGAACTAAGAGAAAATGGAACGGAATTACGTGTACAGAGAGTGGGAAACCATTTGGGAAATACGCCCTCAGTACAAATGGTCGGGATCCGAACCTCATACTCCCCATCACCTGCAGTCCAGAATGACGTGAGAATGACGCGCTAGACCGTACGACCACCGAGGCGGGCTCGTGTTATTATTTTAATCAATTCTACCGTTTTGAAAGCATTTACTCGACATATTTATTAAATTAGGAGCCGGAAACTATTTTGAAAATTGAATCGTCCAGTTAAATTACGATTTCAAAAAGTTAATAAAATTATAACTTCTCCTATATGGAGGCTAAGGCTTTCACCTTTGACAGATGGTGTCAATGTTGACAGCTGGCTACAATAGGCTTCCTATAATGTTTTAAATATAAGTTAATGATTTCCTTTAAGTGCGTGTTGGCTACAGCTCAATGTGCATCGCGTATGCATACTAAGGGTCCTGTGTTTGATTCACATATTGGCTGAAATATCTGGTCTGTTTCTTCCCACAAAGTGCTATCACGCCAGTGTGTGTTCTAATAGCTGGCACTGAAATGTTACGATCGATCGATACCAGCTGGAAACTCTCGCCAGTGTATGTTCTGGCCGCTGTCTAGTAACTAATAGCTGGCACTGAGATGTTACGAACGATCGATACCAGCTGGAAACTCTCGCCAGTGTATGTTCTGGCCGCTGTCTAGTAACTAATAGCTGGCACTGAGATGTTACGAACGATCGATACCAGCTGGAAACTCTCGCCAGTGTATGTTCTGGCCGCTGTCTAGTAACTAATAGCTGGCACTGAGATGTTACGAACGATCGATACCAGCTGGAAACTCTCGCCAGTGTATGTTCTGGCCGCTGTCTAGTAACTAATAGCTGGCACTGAGATGTTACGAACGATCGATACCAGCTGGAAACTCTCGCCAGTGTATGTTCTGGCCGCTGTCTAGTAACTAATAGCTGGCACTGAGATGTTACGAACGATCGATACCAGCTGGAAACTCTCGCCAGTGTATGTTCTGGCCGCTGTCTAGTAACTAATAGCTGGCACTGAGATGTTACGAACGATCGATACCAGCTGGAAACTCTCGCCAGTGTATGTTCTGGCCGCTGTCTAGTAACTAATAGCTGGCACTGAGATGTTACGAACGATCGATACCAGCTGGAAACTCTCGCCAGTGTATGTTCTGGCCGCTGTCTAGTAACTAATAGCTGGCACTGAGATGTTACGAACGATCGATACCAGCTGGAAACTCTCGCCAGTGTATGTTCTGGCCGCTGTCTAGTAACTAATAGCTGGCACTGAGATGTTACGAACGATCGATACCAGCTGGAAACTCTCGCCAGTGTATGTTCTGGCCGCTGTCTAGTAACTAATAGCTGGCACTGAGATGTTACGAACGATCGATACCAGCTGGAAACTCTCGCCAGTGTATGTTCTGGCCGCTGTCTAGTAACTAATAGCTGGCACTGAGATGTTACCAACGATCGATACCAGCTGGAAACTCTCGCCAGTGTATGTTCTGGCCGCTGTCTAGTAACTAATAGCTGGCACTGAGATGTTACCAACGATCGATACCAGCTGGAAACTCTCGCCAGTGTATGTTCTGGCCGCTGTCTAGTAACTAATAGCTGGCACTGAGATGTTACCAACGATCGATACCAGCTGGAAACTCTCGCCAGTGTGTGCGTAGCTGCGCTAGGGGACGGATGTGCGGGGTGCAGTGTCTCGTGGCTGCAGGAGAAGATCACGACGACATGTTGGTCACAGAGCGGCGCGGAGGCGTCTCGACGTCTTGCTACACGGCTGTTGTATCAGGTGAAGGCACGTTTGCTACACTACAATGTTTAGCCTTGTCTGGCACCTATGACGTCACTAGTTCTACCTTCACGTGTTCATACGTCAAGCCATGTGGTCTGCAGCTGTCACGCTTGATCGCTTCCTATAAATTAACAGTAATTATTTAGGAGTATGCCCATTGCGAGAGTTTAACGGGTTTCTCCTCTCAATTTAAAGGTTTCTGGTCAAGTTTGGCGATGTCCACGACAAATATTCAACAACTATTGAGAGAGAAGTTATAATTCTGACAATTTTTTCCATTAAAATACTAGTGGTTGTAGTTGGTTTGGGTGAGTCCCCAAATTTCAACCCCGTAAAGAATGTGGGGGTAGACAAGTGTGAAGTACAAATGTCTTATTATCGATAGTGGGAAGATTTGTGTCAGTCTGGAGAGGGTCTCGCTCAGAGACCTGATGTGTGACACCCAATTTAGGTTATCGTCCAAAGTCATGCCTAGTTATTTGACGCACTTTACTTGCTTTATTTTTGCTCCATTTATTTTTATATCAATATTTTCATTTATATGTTTAGACTTGATTGAGAATTTCATATATTTAGCTTTTGTGACATTCAAAGATAGCTTGCTCACTATAAGTCATGTTGACAAGCCAAGCTCCCTAAATCACTCTGTAAATTTCTGTGTACTGATGCATTATCTTTACCAAAATTAATTATAGCAGTGTCATCAGCAAATAAATAGGGTAGGTCCCAAATAGAGCCTTGGGGAACACCACATGATATCGGACTTAGATCTGTTTATTTGAACATATTGTCCTCTATTTGGTAGATAATTTAGAAAAAGTTGAAGTACAATACCTCTTATTCCATAGTATTCCATTTTATAAAGAAGAGTGACACGATCTACGGTATCAAACGCCCTACATAAATCAATGAAGATGCCTAAGGCTAAGTTAAAATCATCTAATTAGTCGTATAATTGATTTGTCATGTTAATTAACGTACTTAGTGTTGGTTTCCCTTTACTGAATCCTGCTTGCTCTTTACATTGATTATTAATTGCAGAAAATTAAACTATCCGTTTCTACTGAAACAATATTTAGTTTGTCCAGAAATAGTTTTTTGACAAAAACTTCCAAAATACGATTTAACGGGAGAAAAATAGTAATAATTAATTATGTTTCTATTTTCTTACCCATTTACCTACCTTACTGGCGGTGCATTGTGTTTTAACCATATTTTATAACTAGGTGTTTTGTTCCGAGGTCCTGAGAATGAGGCCGGTGAGCGTCAAAACTAGTAAATATTAACGTGTGACATAGCTGCCATTTCAAGTAGCATGGGATTAGATTTCAGACGAGGAAAATAATTCTTCCTTTTTCAATCAATACTTTATTCCCTTTTTTCTTTAACATATATTACATCATCATCCATTTTGACTTTTAAAATATCATTGTGTACATTAATATTTAATAATTTTGTTCTCACTTTAACATCTTAAGTTCTATTTAACTCATTTCAACTTAAATTATAATTTTAGATATAATTTTAACCTGTTAAAGGTTCTTTCTCAATTGTATTTGTTTATAACTCATAACTATCTATACACCCCATGTTTTCAAAGTTAAAATTCTTTCTAAAGCTTTATAAAATTGTTGATTAAAACTTTACTATAATAGCATTTTAATATTGTACACATAGTCCATCTATTTATTTCATCTCAACTATATATATAAATTCTCAATCTTTCAATTAAATTATAATTTCGTTGCGATCCCCAGATAGCTTACGAACACAGGATGAGTGAGGTGAATATAAGAGGCTGTACCAGCAATTTCCAAAACCATTGCGACTCTTCTGCAAGTGCTCTCTGAATGTCTTAAACTCTTTATGGGAAGAGGAGGGGGGGGGGTTGTACTGTCTTAATTATGTACATTTTGTTCAAAACATGAACATTATAAGACACATTCCTTCTCATTTTCATTGTTATAACATATATTTTATGCTCAACATTGATCACATTTTGCTATATCAATAGTGTTGTTTTATAGGAATTGCTATGTGAAGAGACAACTGAAGATATCAGGACCTGACGTATGAATAAATGGTTGTAGAACTAGTAACTTTTCAAGCAATCATATAAGGTTCTTTCTAAGAAAATATGACTGACAGTATATGACAACACTATTCACACAACGTGTGGGATTTGTGCACGGAATAAGCATGATAAAAGTTGACAAACCGGGGATCGATTCCGACCATGTCCATCCTTGTCTACAACTTAGTTGTCCGCCCTCAAAAGGAATGCTATCCACACTTCTCATAGTGTATTCCAGCCTCTGTCACTATTGAGTACGAGGATGTCATGCGCTGTGCAGGTTTTTGTTCGTGTCCCCGCCGCAACATAAATATCCGGATATAATCCTCTGCTCGTTAGGACGAGCACATCTCACAATTACTGCCGTACCCTCCTAACTTGATAGAAATCTCCTCCCTGCTAGGAATATTAACGGGCTCTTCAGTTACACTCGGAAGGGAAACTAACACGAGGGTTGCTTACGAAATCTCGTGTCGGAAAGTGACGACGTGGAAAGATAAGCGTGCGGTTTTTTGCAAATCTCATTTGAAATGTTTAAAGCATGTTATAGTGTGTCAATACTAGCAGGTAAAGAGCTTCTACTTGATAAGAGCTGTTTGTCAGGCTAAGGACTGCGTATTTTATGATATGTTGTATGTTTACTCTATAATCCTAGATATTTACATATTAATGTAGACGTGGCAGTGTGGTTGACTTCGCTTGCTTGTGTGTGCTTCTTACAAGAGAACGACTCATAACTATACAAACCACTATAAGCTTACTCTAAATAATATAATGAAATAAAAGAGTGTTGATTACTAATAGATTATTAATTATTTTTGTTGTCAGCACTTGGCAAAATTTGCATGAATAATTACATAATATGCTAAATGACTCGTCACAAATATCCATGGAAAAATAAATCCTCAACATTTGACCCAACCAACCGGAATATTACCAATTCCTCTTTGTTTCTTTATATTTTTATTGGTCTGGAAGGGGGAATACTATTTTAAAATTTGACAACATTATAAAGGGTTTTACCCGCCTCGGTGGCTTAGTTGGCTAACGTGCTAGTCTTGTTGAGCTCGACTGCTGAGGACGGGGAGATTGAGGTTCGAATCTCGGTCGGGTGAACTGGGGGTGGGGTGGTTCCTAAATGGTTTTCCACTCTCCCTCCACGCAAATACGGGTTCACTTCCTCTAATTCAACCTTCCCAATTCCTAATCCATTAGCGTAATTAGTACTTAAAGCGTATAACCCGAACGGGTAGTAAGACGTGGTGCTAAATATTATTACTATTATTATTATTATTATTATAAAGGGTTTTAAAAATAAGGAGGAATAAAACTATGAAATTGGAAATTGCTTATAGCCACAATAAATAATAATTAGGCACTGATAGTTTTATTGATAAGAATTCACCTTTAAACCTGTATACAAGTATTAAGTAATAATAATAATATTACAGATTTTTCAAAAATTAATAATAAGCTTTGTTTTCCCATATTTTAAAAATATATTTCAATTTAATAAAAGGCATTAATTTTATTGTAAATCCCGTGAGTTTATAGTGTTTGTTTTAGTGTGGAATAAACGTGAATGTATTTATTTTTATTTTGCAATAAAGGTTAGGACAAGGGTTTGAAGGCTTGGAGGTTTATTTTCCAATATAACCAAAGCTAATAATAAAGGTTTTATTTAAAACGGATTTTTTTGGTGATCATATTCATGCAGCTTCTTTCTTTTATCAATTCAATTATTCAATCACACCCTCCAAAATAAAATACATTCTAGTAATATTTGGTAGATTATTAAAAACGTTGCTTTAATTGTTTTAAGCAAAAAACATTTTGTAAACAAATATTTAAAAAAATACTAGGCCTATACGCCTTTAGTGGAATATATTAAGCTTCAGATGCATTTAAATTAAATTAAACTACAAAGCGATAAACGTGACAAAGGCATTAAAAATTCTGGTTTATCTATCTTTTCATCATACGCGTTGTGTGTGTGTGTGTGTGTGTTTGCGCGCACGCGGGCGAGTTACATCCCAGTCATAGTATTTTCAGTTGTTTTTACACTCCTAAAGATGTTGCTGTAATTTGTCCATGCGAGTTTGTAACCCACAAATAGTTGCTTCACTCCTTGAAAACGCCGTAGTAGTTAGGCAATACTCTCTGCATATGCGTTGAGCTCTTAACAGACGTTTCAAGAGAACGTTAGTTTTTAAGGTTTAATACCATCACATTATTTGAACGAAGCTCGTGTTATAAACAGTTGTAAAAACTACCATTAAAACAGTAAAAAAATGATGTCAGGACTATTGTCTTGGATGATAAGAGATAGATCTGAACCTGCTCCGTCTCTTTCAAACCTCGCCCCAGGAGAGTAACCACACTTAATGTCGCATGATGTCAGGACTATTGACTTGGATGATAAGAGATCACAACTTGCTCTGTCTCTTTCAAACCTCACCACAGGAGAATAACCACACTTAATGTGGCATGATGTCAGGACTATTGACTTGGATGATAAGAGATAGATCTGAACCTGCTTCGTCTCTTTCAAACCTCACCACAGGAGAATAACCACACAATGTCGCATGATGTCAGGACTATTGATTCGGAGAATAAGAGATAGAATGTGAGGAATTCCAGGTCTCCACCGTGGTTCGGATTCCACGTAAAACTGTAGGTCCTTCATTTCATCTCACATTCACCCTACCATTACACATTAGCGTAAGTGCGTATAACCCGAACGGGTAGTAAGACGTGGTGCTAATAATAATAATAATAATAATAATAATAATAATAATAATAAGAGATAGATCTGAACCGGCTCCGTCTCTTTCAAACCTCACTACAGGAGAATAACCACACTTAATGTCTTATGATGTTAGGACTATTGACTTGGAGAATAAGAGATAGATCTGAACCTGCTCCGTCTCTTTCAAACCTCACCACAGGACAATAACCACACTTAACTGCGCATGATGTCAGGACTTTTGACTTGGATGATAAGAGATAGATCTGAACTTGCTCCGTCTCTTTCAAACTTCACCACAGGAGAATAATCACACAATGTCGCATGATGTCAGGACTATTGACTTGGAGAATAAGAGATAGATCTGAACTTGCTCCGTCTCTTTCAAACATCACCACAGGAGAATAATCAGTTGTTTGCCTTCCTCATCTCGTCTCCAGTAAATTAAATGGGCGATCATGTTTGTCATTTATTTGAGGTATCTAACGTTCAATTTCTGATCCTATTGATTATATCGACACACGACTTATAAATTAACTTAAATCTAGAACAAACACAACATCCAGCCCTCATCCGTTAAACTCATCACTGGACAAACCCCTATTTCACAAACGATCAATTGTTCAGCCCTCGTGATATGAACCCGGGTCCCTTAACAGCCGACTGACTTAAGGCTTAGTACTCCAGGGATTAATAGTTTTTTTAGCTATTTAGTTATTTTTGTCAAGTCAGAAAACCTTTGTTTATGTTTCAGCGAATGGTCCAATAACTTTTCACACCTACAGGTGGACACGTAGACAAAGGTGTCGGTTTCATCTGGTCTGTTTTGATGGTGAAGGAGAGATTTGGCTCCAAATCTCGGTTGACTGTAATCAACTTTTTTTTCTAAATTGTTTTCCACCCTCCCTCCACTCAAATGTGTGTACATTTCCTTTAAACCTCTGCATTCCTCATGCCTACACGACTACAATAAATATTCAAATAGCCCCGATGTTTTGTAATATATGAAAAATGCATATACAGAGTGTACCGTAACTTGGGGACCCACTTCAGTGGTGGACGGGAGACTAAAATAACGAAAACTGTTTTTATAAACATGTGTCCCATTTGACCTTGATTCCCAGTTACAGCCTAGTTATTCCACTAGACGGTTTGTATACCATATTCAATCTCTCTCGACCTGTCGACAAGGTATGTTCCTTGGGTTATTCCTGGTTATTCCAAACAACCGGTTTGTTTTAAAGAGTGTGACATTATACGGCGCGAATGCAGCTTCAGACTGAGGATGGTCATTTTAAGTAAGCACTTCATATAATGTTAAACAGCTCCACATTACTGGAGTACACACATAACTAGGAAACAAGGTAAAATGGAACACGTGTATCGTCTGTCCACCGTCAAAGTGGGCCCCACATGCTGCTTACACTACACCCTGTGTATAAAATAATGTAATTAATAACAACTCGCTTCTGTGGTCACATGGTCTAACGCACTACTCTCGTGCTGGACTAGACTGTTAAAGACGGTGATAGCAGTGTTCGATCCCGGTCGGGTGTACTGAGGGTGCTTTTCCTTAAATGGGTTTCCACGCTCCCTCAATGCAAATGCCGATGCAAATACTATAAATTCGACCTTCCTAATCCCTAACACATTAGTGTTATTAGTACATAGTCGTATAACCCGAACGCGCAGTAAAATATGTTGCTAATAATGGCAATAATACTAATAATAACGCGAGACTTGCATGATAATCAATCCCGAATATCTGTATTTCGCGCGTCATAATGCTAACCAATCCAATCCTTTTACCGGAAAGGGGGAAGTGGGGCTGATAAAAATAGTTGTTAGTATAGAATGTTAAATATGCCTAGATTATTTATAACAATAGCTTTGCACGTATTACATCAGTACAGATCTTGTGTATTAGAAACTATGAAAATCCTTCAAAACGAACGCTCCACAAAGAAAATTAGTAATTCATGTAATTAATTGTAATTCAATGTAATTCATTGCGCGTTGAAGTACGACATTTCAGATAAAGCTACATATTCCGTGCTCCATGCCAGTCTACTCTGTTTACGGAAATGCACACTTTAGTACTCTGGTCTAGTTAGTAATAATTGTTGAGAAAAGTTTGCAATGATTCATTTTGTTTTGTCAGTAGAACCACAAAACAAGTAGTTTTCATCTTGTGACAAAGTTCGGTGATAAGCTGACAAATGTGACGAACAATGGCAGGAGGTGACTCAATCTGGACCAACCCGTTGGAGTGAGTTTAACATCAAACAAGCTTTCACAATGATTGTTTACAAACTATATCACATATTAACAATGTTGACTTGGAGGTACGACATGTTTATTACGCTCTAAATTGACAATACTTTGAACTGATTGTTTCTTGTGGAAGTATTGCGGTAGGTCAAATTTGTTTGATCACGTGAACAACATTGAACATTAAACATACTGGAGGGGAAACATTAAAACAAATCTGTACTGCCAATACCTTAAGGTGGGATGAAAGAAGACACGAGGAAAATAGTGTTTTTGCAGTTTTTATGGCAAAACATTTTCTGACCAAAATAAATCAAATTTTGCTCACCTACAAACATAGAATTTAACTTTCTTCTCTTGGTGGCCTCAAAATTTCTTGAATATCTGTCAAGGGTGTTCTGTAATTTAATGAAAACTTTTTGTCTACATTTTAAAATGCTGCTCTGCTAATGACGGATATTCTGAAACGGTTAATATCAACATGTGAAGAAAATTTAACTCTTTGTTTTTAATGGAGCCATATTTTATTTATTTTGGATAACAAATTATTTTGCTATAAACACTGTATTGTCTCGCGTCCCCTTCCATCCCACTTTAAGTAAAAATAATTCCAACTTTTGTTGTTTGTTTTTTACAAAAGTGAGTAGGCCCCTATATAAACAATAAGCTTAGCCCTACATGCAAACCTAGATCTCTCGGGTGTGCTCACAAATATTGCACATATTTGGTAAGAGCTAGATTTGGTCCACCAACTTCTCTTGACAGAATTCACCAAACTATGCCAAACTCCTAGATATAACATTCATACATGTTTTATTTCCTCGATGTTTATAAACATAAGACTAGTGTCGCATTGCATGATGGTTCACGCATGATAAGATCCGTGGGCTGCAAACAGTCATGTGGCCCGTGGGCCGTGCGTTTGTTATACACGGTCTAAGGTGTCACTCTTCCAATAGCCTGGACTAATGGGAGATCGTAGTTCTAATCTCGGTTGGGTGTACTAAGATTTTTAAATTGTCTTAGCCCTCCCTCCTCATTAATCCGGGTACACTTCTTCTAAATTCAACCTTCTGTATCCCTAACATATTTTAGTAACCACTACATATTCGTATAACCTGAGTGGATAGTAAGACGCAGTTACAAAAACACACTTTTGAATGATAAGTGAGTACATGCAGGTGGTGGAAGCTGTCCCTGGCTGTGTTGGTTTGATAAGTGAGTACATGCAGGTGGTGGAAGAGCTGTCCTGGCTGTGTTGTTTGATAAGTGAGTACATGCAGGTGGTGGAAGAGCTGTCCTGGCTGTGTTGTTTGATAAGTGAGTACATGAAGGTGGTGGAAGAGCTGTCCTGGCTGTGTTGTTTGATAAGTGAGTACATGCAGGTGGTGGAAGAGCTGCCCCTGGGTGTGTTGGTTTGATAAGTGAGTACATGCAGGTGGTGGAAGCTGTCCGTGGATGTGTTGGTTTGATAAGTGAGTACATGCAGGTGGTGGAAGAGCTGTCTCTGGCTGTGTTGTTTGATAAGTGAGTACATGCTGGTGGTGGAAGAGCTGTCCCTGGCTGTGTTGGTTTGATAAGTGAGTACATGCAGGTGGTGGAAGCTGTACCTGGCTGTGTTGTTTGATAAGTGAGTACATGCTGGTGGTGGAAGAGCTGTCCCTGGCTGTGTTGTTTGATAAGTGAGTACATGCAGGTGGTGGAAGAGCTGTCCTGGCTGTGTTGTTTGATAAGTGAGTACATGCAGGTGGTGGAAGAGCTGTCCTGGCTGTGTTGTTTGATAAGTGAGTACATGCAGGTGGTGGAAGAGCTGTCCTGGCTGTGTTGTTTGATAAGTGAGTACATGCAGGTGGTGGAAGAGCTGTCCTGGCTGTGTTGTTTGATAAGTGAGTACATGCAGGTGGTGGAAGAGCTGTCCTGGCTGTGTTGTTTGATAAGTGAGTACATGCAGGTGGTGGAAGAGCTGTCCTGGCTGTGTTGTTTGATAAGTGAGTACATGCAGGTGGTGGAAGAGCTGTCCTGGCTGTGTTGTTTGATAAGTGAGTACATGCAGGTGGTGGAAGAGCTGTCCTGGCTGTGTTGTTTGATAAGTGAGTACATGCAGGTGGTGGAAGAGCTGTCCTGGCTGTGTTGTTTGATAAGTGAGTACATGCAGGTGGTGGAAGAGCTGTCCTGGCTGTGTTGTTTGATAAGTGAGTACATGCAGGTGGTGGAAGAGCTGTCCTGGCTGTGTTGTTTGATAAGTGAGTACATGCAGGTGGTGGAAGAGCTGTCCTGGCTGTGTTGTTTGATAAGTGAGTACATGCAGGTGGTGGAAGAGCTGTCCTGGCTGTGTTGTTTGATAAGTGAGTACATGCAGGTGGTGGAAGAGCTGTCCTTGGCTGTGTTGGTTTGATAAGTGAGTACATGCAGGTGGTGGAAGAGCTGTCCTTGGCTGTGTTGGTTTGATAAGTGAGTACATGCAGGTGGTGGAAGAGCTGTCCTTGGCTGTGTTGGTTTGATAAGTGAGTACATGCAGGTGGTGGAAGAGCTGTCCTTGGCTGTGTTGGTTTGATAAGTGAGTACATGCAGGTGGTGGAAGAGCTGTCCTTGGCTGTGTTGGTTTGATAAGTGAGTACATGCAGGTGGTGGAAGAGCTGTCCTTGGCTGTGTTGGTTTGATAAGTGAGTACATGCAGGTGGTGGAAGAGCTGTCCTTGGCTGTGTTGGTTTGATAAGTGAGTACATGCAGGTGGTGGAAGAGCTGTCCTTGGCTGTGTTGGTTTGATAAGTGAGTACATGCAGGTGGTGGAAGAGCTGTCCTTGGCTGTGTTGGTTTGATAAGTGAGTACATGCAGGTGGTGGAAGAGCTGTCCTTGGCTGTGTTGGTTTGATAAGTGAGTACATGCAGGTGGTGGAAGAGCTGTCCTTGGCTGTGTTGGTTTGATAAGTGAGTACATGCAGGTGGTGGAAGAGCTGTCCTTGGCTGTGTTGGTTTGATAAGTGAGTACATGCAGGTGGTGGAAGAGCTGTCCTTGGCTGTGTTGGTTTGATAAGTGAGTACATGCAGGTGGTGGAAGAGCTGTCCTTGGCTGTGTTGGTTTGATAAGTGAGTACATGCAGGTGGTGGAAGAGCTGTCCTTGGCTGTGTTGGTTTGATAAGTGAGTACATGCAGGTGGTGGAAGAGCTGTCCTTGGCTGTGTTGGTTTGATAAGTGAGTACATGCAGGTGGTGGAAGAGCTGTCCTTGGCTGTGTTGGTTTGATAAGTGAGTACATGCAGGTGGTGGAAGAGCTGTCCTTGGCTGTGTTGGTTTGATAAGTGAGTACATGCAGGTGGTGGAAGAGCTGTCCTTGGCTGTGTTGGTTTGATAAGTGAGTACATGCAGGTGGTGGAAGAGCTGTCCTTGGCTGTGTTGGTTTGATAAGTGAGTACATGCAGGTGGTGGAAGAGCTGTCCTTGGCTGTGTTGGTTTGATAAGTGAGTACATGCAGGTGGTGGAAGAGCTGTCCTGGCTGTGTTGGTTTGCTAAGTGAGTACATGCAGGTGGTGGAAGAGCTGTCCTTGCTGTGTTGGTTCGCTAAGTGAGTACATGCAGGTGGTGGAAGAGCTGACCTTGGCTGTGTTGGTTTGATAAGTGAGTACATGCAGGTGGTGGAAGAGCTGTCCTTGCTGTGTTGGTACGCTAAGTGAGTACATGCAGGTGGTGGAAGAACTGTCCTTGGCTGTGTTGGTTTGATAAGTGAGTACATGCAGGTGGTGGAAGAGCTGTCCTTGCTGTGTTGGTTTGATAAGTGAGTACATGCAGGTGGTGAAAGAGCTGTCCTTGGCTGTGTTGTTTGATAAGTGAGTACATGAAGGTGGTGGAAACTGTCCCTGGCTGTGTTGTTTGATAAGTGAGTACATGCAGGTGGTGGAAGCTGTCCCTGGCTGTGTTGGTTTGATAAGTGAGTACATGCAGGTGGTGAAAGCTGTCCCTGGGTGTGTTTGTTTGATAAGTGAGTACATGCAGGTGGTGGAAGCTGTCCCTGGATGTGTTGGTTTGATAAGTGAGTACATGCAGGTGGTGGAAGCTGTCCCTGGCTGTGTTGGTTTGATAAGTGAGTACATGCAGGTGGTGGAAGA
>CABFOW010002897.1:46091-60702 GCA_902141385.1 Timema californicum | reverse complement strand
CTTCAAGAGTCCAAAGCATTCTACGTCAAGTCGGAAACTGTTCTGGACCGCAAACAAGAGCTGAAGAACAGTGGCCACCTGCAGGTGACGTCAGAGCCAGGGGTTCTGTACCTAAGAGCACCTCTCAACAAGTCCTCAGCGCCCTGGAACTACAACAGCAGTAATCAGCAGGACAAGTGTGAGTGATAATGAGGTTGTTACACGGTGACAAGACAGCCTTATCTCCACGAACATTTACACTATTGAGTATTGCTGCATGGAGTGTGACGGCTCAAGGTCGCTTCACACCTTAGGTAACATGGCTGGAAAAAAGTGTTAAACACTGCTAATAACATTGCACCCGTGGATCAATTTCCTGCCGGCTTCCATCCGGTGTAAATCTTTGTGTCGTGTTATGGAGCAATACTAGCAATTTCTTTCGAAGGGAAATATTGAATAGTCCAGAGAAAAACCATTAGACCTAATTGAAGATTACCGTAAACATGAATGAATAAAACCATTGTGAATTACTGTCGATACCTGCTAAATCACCAATTTCAAGATTTCTTTCTTCTTATTTCAAGTCGCTTATTATATAATGTCCACTTTACTTTGCCTGTCCATACCTTGAAGGTATTAACGAACCCTCCTCCTATGAAGCCATGACTTGGCTGCCAATAAAATGCTAAAACTGAAAATACGTTCAGCTATCAACTTGTTGATATACAAGTTTCAGTAGCTTTGCTATCAACTTTAGATGTTTTTATTTTCAAATAGTTCACGACATGCTAGCAACATTTTTGTCGAAAATATTGTACTAACATTTCGTTATCGACATTTACCAAAACACTCACAAAATAGTTAACTTAATTGACTTATTTATTAATAATATTTTGCTATCTCTTTGGTGTAAAGCAGCCTTAATAGTGACTTTAGGCTGGGTCTTAATTAAATAGCCTGTGGCGAGCGTACAATGCACAATTATTCACGAGAAAAATACATAGGTATGTATTAAAACCTGGTGTGTAAGTCTTACTTAAATTGATTGTATTTTATTAATAGAAAATGAGCTGACCTCTTTTCGCTACTAGATTATGTTTTTAAAAGTAATTCAGTAAAGAGTTCGTTCCGAAAAAACACGTTTATAAAAATGTATATTTTGAAACTTGAATTTAACCTAGGATATGTTTTGTCTGTTCTATTAAAAGATCAATCGATTTTTTATTTGGTTCACTGTCGTAAATACTAGAGTAGACCCACTTCTCAATAACATTCTACTTTATTTTCAATCATATAGACAATCATTTTCAGACAAAGAAAATAACCAAAAAGTATGGCTACCCCAAGACATTTCAAACATGAACACAGAAGCTAATTATTCTCGTCTGCCTGTAGACAGGGGTCTAATTGGCTATAATCTCTCCTAGCATTCTCATTGGCTGATACGTCTCAAGTTGAATGATTATCTTTACTACACTCCATATTATAATACATCTATAAAGCCACACGGCTGACTCACTCACTGACATTAATGTTTACCCACTTCCAGAAGAACTAGAAACTTGAAAATTGGTAAACTTATATCTTCTAGCCTGTAATTGACGGGAAGTTAAACCCTAAAAAAAATGCATAATGGCGGAGCAACTTTAAAGTCGGTGTGGACCTTTATTTGAAGGTCTCTTGTGGCTAAACGGTAAGACCTATCAAAAAACTGCTCTGGAACTACATCAGTTTACATCCACTTGCAAAGAAAACTCACTGGGGGCTTGGGGCGGAGCCCCCAACGAGAAAAACGGGTATGACCCATAAAGGTATATTTATATCATCTGCTCAGTCACGTCACAAGAGCGCAGCATTTTCAACAATACACACATTTTTACATACATTTCTAATAGGAATATTTGTAGTTAGCGTATCCGGCCCGTTCAGACACGTTGCGGATCATACAAGTACCATCCGACATTGTTGGCAAGAATGTTTTGTCTGATCTTGTCTGAAACGGTACTCAAGCATACGAATAGCATAAATTATCTTGGCTCGCAGTGATTACGTTGTCACTATTGTTGTCACTGAAAGTGTTAAACAATTCAATCTTTTTACAACCAAGAAGACAAACGCTACAGCGACAACGAGAAAAAGGAAATATCCTATAAAGAGATAGGTAAAGTTTTAAAGGACACAGGTACGTTTATGTAATTGTTTAATTTTGTCACAATCGTAATGATAAACCAGACTTGAAAAATACAACTCAATATAACAATCATCAATCAGGTTTGTCGCCACTCAATACTTCCTGATGCACTGCTGAAGGAGTTTGCAAATACTCGTATATCTCTTACATGAAAAGCTGCCATCTTGTAATGGAAGGTTTTGTAAACTATCCCCCAAAGGTTCTTCTCAAATATTACCGTTTTTATTAAGTAATTGTGCAAGGTATATGTAGTTGGAATCAATTTGTCGTCGTGTTCCTGATTTAGTTGACTCTTTCTGTTGTACAGCCTGAACTTTTGGGGAAGAAGTCCGACACCATTTTCTGATACTCTTCCGGCACGAGAGTGCTGTTAGTTGTGGTGTTGTTTTTTAACGTCATCAAGTTGTGTTTCAGGATAGGGTCTTAACAGATAGGTTTTCATCTCCCACAACTACGTGAAGCGTAATGGAATCTGTATTTGGTAATATTGTTTATCTCCGGGCACATTTAGTTTAGCAATACAAGGCCTTTCCCCAGCTTCAAATTGGAGAAAATGCCCCCATCACTATTTTTCCCAAATGATTTAACATCAACAGCTATAAATTTGTAGCTAGTATCTACAAGGTCCAACAAAACAATCAGATTTGTTTTTATAGTTAAACTATAAATAACCACTATTAAATAGAGCCGCAATCGTGACATGTTTCCCATCTAGGAAATTAAGAACGTTCCAAGTGTTCCAGAAAGCATTAGCTATTTTAAGTCATCCTTCTTCAGTCGCTGTTGCCATGAACTCTGAGAGTAATTCTGAGGGTAATTATGGCATTGCAAACCTTAATCACCATTTTTAAAACTGTAGTAGGTCCCAAGTCGATAGCTAAATGCTATTGTACTGTAATAGTCACCAGTGGTCAAGAATCTGGAACAAAACTTATTTACTTTTGTTAATGCACTATTAATTGTTTACAAAATATATATATTAAACATTTTTTGTATCTATTCTTTCGGCTACGTTCTATGTAGTTCTGGATTTATTATTGTCTGTGTTGATGTTTTTAGGATCTGAATTCAAGAAACAATGAAACAATCTTGGATATTCTTTTCGAAGAGCATTAAATAAAATAGACAAAAAGTATCCATACTTCAAGTAAAAAAAAAATGAAATTTGAAGATGAAATGTGTGTGTTTAGCCCTCCTATATCAAAGAACGAGCAAAAATGACATCAGTTAATGTTGAATTAAGCATCAAATCTGATAGTGAAGTTGGGAAAGCATTAAATTATTTACTTTTAGAACAAGGAAATAATTATGAATCCCTTACTAAAAAAAACATAAGTACAATCATCAGTTCAAAAATGGGCTTTAGTACCGTCAAACCAATTAGTTTACTCTAAAAGAAAGATAAATCAGCCAGATACTGCTGCCTCTTAGTTGATAAAGTATATCCTAAATATCAGAAAAGAAAAAACATACTAAAAATTGAACAGAACAAATGAAATGGACTTGTTCTTTAATGGTTTAGCAGCAACTGTAAAAAAAACACCTTATAATCAATATAGCAAAGGCAAGAATATTTTCTAAATTCTCACAATTGAAAATGGGAGAGATATCACAGGAAGGATTACAACCACAACCTTCAACTTCCCGCCTAGCATCTACAATTTCGTCATGGGTACTCCTCAGATCCTCTGTTGCAGCAACATCACAATTTTACAACTCATTCAGACAACTTAACAGACCAATTATAATACTACACAGTTTTATGGAGGTTTTCCCCTTCGTTATATGAAAACTAATGCAACTTAAAATTACAAAAAATTAATCAGAATTTCTGTTTGCATAATAACATTTTGCTACTTACCTCAGACATATTGCTATTTTTTGTTTTGGTCCTATAGCCTGCTTGAATGTTGTGTCCTATTTTTTGAGAAACTTTTCTATTTGTCCCAACAACACGTGGAAGTCGTATTGAACTTATTTATAAAGCTCGTGTTCATTGTCCATCAATTCACTGAGGCTTGTCTAAAATTCTCCATGGTTTATTCTTTTTTTTGACATCTTATGAACACATAAACGATGGTGACGACTTTGCTCTTCATCTTCATTAACAATCAGGCACTCATACCTAAATCTTCTATTGACATTTGAAATAAATTAAACCAGAGAGCACGAATGTCAGTGTCGCAGCCAGTGCGGTAACTGATAGTGCTTGTTGCACGAGTGTCAGTGTCGCAGCCAGTCCTGGTAACTGATAGTGCTTGTTGCACGAATGTCAGTGTCGCAGCCAGTCCGGTAACTGATAGTGCTTGTTGCACGAATGTCAGTTTTGCAGCCAGTCCGGTAACTGATAGTCCTAGTTGGGACGTTAACGCTACGTTCCCGCACCGTACCGTATTATATTTAATATAAAATAGATGACATTTGTGCAGTAATTAGGTATTTTCAAAGGAATACTTCTTTCTGTTGATTTTTATTTTTTCTGTAAATTTGTATTTAAGTGAAAACTGGACCTGGTACGTAATACTTTCTAGTAATGGTTAAAGTATTTATTCTTTGTACATAAAGTTTTGAATTGGGTACAGTATTTGACATTATTATTATAGTGCAAATATGTAAAAACTATTTTATCAGGAATAGGGGAAGGGGAATTGATATTATTGTATACCCCCACCCCCACCAACTGCAAATCCTGGGTGTGAATAAGAATGTATGAACACATACCTGTTAACCAGTGGCGTACACAGTGACAGAGGCTAGGTCGAGGATCCTGTTAACCAGTGGCGTACACAGTGACAGAGGGTAGGTCGAGGATCCTGTTAACCAGTGGAGTACACAGGGACAGAGGGTAGGTCGAGGATCCTGTTAACCAGTGGAGTACACAGGGACAGAGGGTAGGTCGAGGATCCTGTTAACCAGTGGAGTACACAGGGACAGAGGGTAGGTCGAGGATCCTGTTAACCAGTGGAGTACACAGGGACAGAGGGTAGGTCGAGGATCCTGTTAACCAGTGGAGTACACAGGGACAGAGGGTAGGTCGAGGATCCTGTTAACCAGTGGAGTACACAGGGACAGAGGGTAGGTCGAGGATCCTGTTAACCAGTGGAGTACACAGGGACAGAGGGTAGGTCGAGGATCCTGTTAACCAGTGGAGTACACAGGGACAGAGGGTAGGTCGAGGATCCTGTTAACCAGTGGAGTACACAGGGACACAGGGTAGGTCGAGGATCCTGTTAACCAGTGGAGTACACAGGGACAGAGGGTAGGTCGAGGATCCTGTTAACCAGTGGAGTACACAGGGACAGAGGGTAGGTCGAGGATCCTGTTAACCAGTGGAGTACACAGGGACAGAGGGTAGGTCGAGGATCCTGTTAACCAGTGGAGTACACAGGGACAGAGGGTAGGTCGAGGATCCTGTTAACCAGTGGAGTACACAGGGACAGAGGGTAGGTCGAGGATCCTGTTAACCAGTGGAGTACACAGGGACAGAGGGTAGGTCGAGGATCCTGTTAACCAGTGGAGTACACAGGGACAGAGGGTAGGTCGAGGATCCTGTTAACCAGTGGAGTACACAGGGACAGAGGGTAGGTCGAGGATCCTGTTAACCAGTGGAGTACACAGGGACAGAGGGTAGGTCGAGGATCCTGTTAACCAGTGGAGTACACAGGGACAGAGGGTAGGTCGAGGATCCTGTTAACCAGTGGAGTACACAGGGACAGAGGGTAGGTCGAGGATCCTGTTAACCAGTGGAGTACACAGGGACAGAGGGTAGGTCGAGGATCCTGTTAACCAGTGGAGTACACAGGGACAGAGGGTAGGTCGAGGATCCTGTTAACCAGTGGAGTACACAGGGACAGAGGGTAGGTCGAGGATCCTGTTAACCAGTGGAGTACACAGGGACAGAGGGTAGGTCGAGGATCCTGTTAACCAGTGGAGTACACAGGGACAGAGGGTAGGTCGAGGATCCTGTTAACCAGTGGAGTACACAGGGACAGAGGGTAGGTCGAGGATCCTGTTAACCAGTGGAGTACACAGGGACAGAGGGTTGGTCGAGGATCCTGTTAACCAGTGGAGTACACAGGGACAGAGGGTAGGTCGAGGATCCTGTTAACCAGTGGGGTACACAGGGACAGAGGGTAGGTCGGGGATCCTGTTAACCAGTGGAGTACACAGGGACAGGGTAGGTCGAGGATCCTGTTAACCAGTGGAGTACACAGGGACAGAGGGTAGGTCGAGGATCTAATCTTGGTATAAATTAGCTTAAAGATTACCATTTGCATCCTTTGACATCAACATTGTTCCCGAAGTACATACCCCTGGACCCCCACTTTTTGGGGAGCATCGCTAATTCTATATCTTTATTATCCCACTAATTCAAATCAAATTTTCGAATATTACAGTTATTGAAATATATAATGTAGCAATTATGAAAACTATTATGTTAAAAGCCCTCCCCAGCTCAAAATCATGGGGCTGCCCCTGTATATATTTTAAACACTCTCGTTGAAAACAATGTAGTTTAACTCACAACTACACTATTAGTTATGCGCTGTGCATGAATATAAACCTAGCCCAAACAGATCCAGGCTGTAGGGAGATTGAGGTTCGAATACCGGTTGGGTGTTGCCTACTGAAAGAAGTTTCTCTAAATTCCTACCTTCCCTATCCCTATTGGATTGGCTAGATTAATGCATGCGTATGACCCAAATGTGTACCAAGGCACGGGGCAAACAAAATGTTCCTTGAAACAATTGAGCTACGCATATTTTCAAGATATTTACTTAAGATGTAAAGTCTGATTCATAGGCAGCCCATTGTTGAGAACTGGAGATTCACTTTACCACAATGGCGGGAACAAAATATTACTATAATTGTATTTACATCCTAGTAAGTTTAATTACAGATGTAATGATAAACTATACAATAATCCATAAGGAAGTATTATAGTAAACTTTTGATAATTTTTAGAAGAACTTAATAATTAATCGAATAAGAAATATTTCTATAATGCCAAATTTTAATTACTTTCATTCAATGTTGGTAGTCGTTAAGTTAAATATCAGGCCCAAGGCCTACTTAACGGGACATAGCTATAAAATCTGTTCCATCACAAATATTTAGTACTAGAACTTTTTTTCTTTTCTTAAAGAACCTTCTTTTGAATGTTGAAAGACCTCTGCCCCTGTGAGTGCTTATCTTCTCTTCTCCAGACCATATCATTAGTTCCTCTGCCCTCGTGCGAATCTTTCATGCACACTCCAATATTCACACTCTCGATAACACCGTGTCTTATGAAACTGTGGACAGCCCACGGGCAAACAAACCACGTTTTTATTACAAGTTAAGTCTTTCGAAACAAGGGACAGCTTAACTGTGCTAGCCAAGGATTGGAAAGGTCTGTACAAGAACAGACCATGGCTCATTAGTCCCAGCAGGGTGTGTTGGGGGCTATTTTAAACTCTTCTTCCACCCGAGTGTGGATACGTTTCCCCTAGATTACACCTTAGTCGTCATTGCCACATTTGAATAAATATTTGGCTAGTTCGGACAGGTAGGGGGTGTGACACTTAGCATATCAAAGTTTAGTAAACAACTTTTTATGTCTTCAGGATTTTTTATTTGAGACATTTAACGTGTTTTTTTATAAATATATCCACACACAACTTACAAACTAGCTTAAAAATCTACTACTTATACATTTTTTATGTCCTTATTTCTTGTCCTCTTGACATTTTCAATATAGAAACAGAATCTAGATGCTAGACGCTTGGAGAGTACTAACACGTATTGAAATTACAGTTTTCGACATAATTACATTAACATTACAATAACATTCAAGGAGTACTCACCGTGTGTTTAATAGACACTCTCTAAAATGTATGTTTTATACTTTGGACACTTTTTTTATTTTGTTTTGGTTATTCTCATTTAAACTAGGTCTAGAGTTGTGTTTAGTTTAGTTTCATTTAAACTAGGTATAGCGTTGTGTTTTGTTTATTCTCATTTAAACTAGGTCAATATTTGTGTTTAGTTTATTCTCATTTAAACTAGGTCTAGCGTTGTGTTTAGTTTATTCTCATTTAAACTAGGTCTAGCGTTGTGTTTAGTTTTATTCTACTTTAAACTAGGTCTAGCGTTGTGTTTAGTTTATTATCATTTAAACTAGGTCTAGCGTTGTGTTTTGTTTATTCACATTTAGACTAGGTCTATATTTGTGTTTTGTTTATTCTCAATTAAACTAGGTCTATCGTTGTGTTTTGTTTATTCTACTTTAAACTAGGTCTAGCGTTGTGTTTAGTTTATTCTCATTAAAACTAGGTCTATCGTTGTGTTTAGTTTATTCTACTTTAAACTAGGTCTAGCGTTGTGTTTAGTTTATTCTCATTAAAACTAGGTCTAGCGTTGTGTTTAGTTTATTCTACTTTAAACTAGGTCTAGCGTTGTGTTTAGTTTATTATCATTTAAACTAGGTCTAGCGTTGTGTTTAGTTTATTCTCATTAAAACTAGGTCTAGCGTTGTGTTTAGTTTATTCTCATTTAAACTAGGTCTTGCGTTGTGATTAGTTTATTCTCATTTAAACTAGGTATAGCATTGTGTTTAGTTTATTCTCATTTAAACTAGGTCTAGCGTTGTGTTTAGTTTATTCTCATTAAAACTAGGTATAGCGTTGTGTTTGGTTTATTCTCATTTAAACTATGTCTAGCGTTGTATTTAGTTTATTATCATTTAAACTAGGTCTAGCTTTGTGTTTTGTTTATTCTAATTTAAACTAGGTCTAGCGTTGTGTTTTGTTTATTCTCATTTAAACTAGGTCTTGCGTTATGTTTTGTTTATTCTCATTTAAACTAGGTCTATATTTGTCTTTAGTTTATTCACATTTAAACTAGGTCTAGCGTTGTATTTAGTTTATTCACATTTAGACTAGGTCTATATTTGTGTTTTGTTTATTCTCATTTAAACTAGGTCTATCGTTGTGTTTTGTTTATTCTCATTTAAACTAGGTCTAGCGTTGTGTTTTGTTTATTCTCATTTAAACTAGGTCTAGCGTTGTGTTTTGTTTATTCTCATTTAAACTAGGTCTAGCGTTATGTTTTGTTTATTCTCATTTAAACTAGGTCAAGCGTTGTGTTTTGTTTATTCTCATTTAAACTAGGTCTAGCGTTGTGTTTAGTTTATTTTCATTTAAACTAGGTCTAGCGTTGTGTTTAGTTTATTCTCATTTAAACTAGGTCTAGTGTTGTGTTTAGTTTATTCTCATTTAAACTAGGTCTAGCGTTGTGTTTTGTTTATTCTCATTTAAACTAGGTCTAGCGTTGTGTTTTGTTTATTCTCATTTAAACTAGGTCTAGCGTTGTGTTTTGTTTATTCTCATTTAAACTAGGTCTAGCGTTGTGTTTTGTTTATTCTCATTTAAACTAGGTCTAGCGTTATGTTTTGTTTATTCTCATTTAAACTAGGTCTATATTTGTGTTTAGTTTAGTTTCATTTAAACTTGGAGACATAAACCTATACCAATATTTCAAAATGTAAATAATTGCTTTGTAGCTTGTTGATAAAAAAACTTTCAAAATTTTTGAAATGTTGGCCAGAATAAGATAAAAGATATAAGAACCAGACATCTATCTCTAGAGATATCCATGCTTGTAGCAAATTGTAGTCAATTTCCACAAATAGCACTCAAATTTAAACTGACTAAATTAAATAGGCCTACTTTGCAAAAAGAACACAGAGCAGCTCAGAAAAGCATATTAAAATTGAAGTTAACTAGAAAACACATTTGATGAACGGAATATCGTAGTGCATTTTTGCACAACTTTATAAAATAATAACTGGCATAAAGTTATTTTGTCATGTTACACTTTAGCTTATGATCATTTTAGGGAAATTAAATCTATTA
This sequence comes from Timema californicum, assembly GCA_902141385.1. Classification (NCBI taxonomy): domain Eukaryota; kingdom Metazoa; phylum Arthropoda; class Insecta; order Phasmatodea; family Timematidae; genus Timema; species Timema californicum. Next base: position 50,637 of record CABFOW010002897.1, on the reverse strand, counting down.
GAGAAAGCTATTTGTGTGTGTTTTTGTTCATTTACACACAACACTATTAATTAAGCAAGCTCTAAACAGCATTTGCAAGAGTCTAGCAAATGTTGAAAAGGTATTTTCTTTTTGTCATGGTACAAAATTATGATAGTTTAATCACTTTATCAAACATACAAGAATACGAAAAAACTGAATCACACAAATATTTATACATTTGAAAAACTGTTTGGAAAATATCAAACTCAAACAAAACTTGCTACCAACTCCACAATTATTTGCATAATAGTTCAAATTTTAAATCATTAACTCATGAAAGGTTATACTTAGCTAGGTTAGTAAAGTAGCATTAATAATCATTGTATCGGTGTGTATTGCTAAACATAGGCCGCGGGTACAATACTTGTACATTAAAATGTAATCAAATTAATCACCTCAAAATTTTCAAGATAAAATTTTTAAAAAAATCTAGTACTTGATCTTGAGTTATGAAAAAAGAAAACAATTTGTCGATTTCAAGAACTTAAGAATGATTAATAAATCATATTTTCCTGTTATAAATACATTCCCTAAGGCTTAGTTCCTCCAGGCGACACCATGAGCTCTGTTGGCAACCATATTTATTCAGAAAATAGTGTTAGGTGTTAATGTAACTTAACTATTGAAAGTAAGTTTCTGAAATATTTACGAAATACTTAATCCTCTAATCAGTTACTAATGGTTTATTATGAAATAAATATATTTTGTTTGACTCTGTTTAAAAAAAAGGACTGTCACTTTTATATAACCACACATTCCAAGACAACTGTTTAATTCCTGGAGTTGATGTAGTTATGAGTAAACCCAACTTGTCCCAAACCTCTATTGCTCAAAGTTCATAACTTCTAATAGCAAACACAGAGAGATGAATTGTAAAAACATGTTGGTGTTGTGTCCCTAGACCTGCAGCAGCACGTGCTACTCCTGAGCCCTCCACCTCGACCCACCACCTGGTCCTTGCCGCCCACCCCGCAGTCGGCCCCCCCACTCCCGCCCAAATCACCCCGGCTAGTGTCGGCGGCCCAGCGTCGCTCCGGGTCCCACCACTCCGCCGGCAGCGACCAGCTGCAGACCAAGCTGAGGAGACTCCTCAGTGCTGACTCCAAGGAGAACATCTTCTTCGCTGACACGGAGCAGCGCTACCTCAGACTCTGGGACAATGAGGATGACAATGTCAAGACGGTGAGTCACATATTCATACGTCCGGTCATGTGATCTGAAACGTTCACTCTTGATAGATCATCAACCCCTGTGGGCCCCAGTGGTCTCGGGGTAAAGTGATAGCCTCAAGACTTTCTCTTCTTGGGTTCAAACCCAGCTGAAATAAACGAGTTTTTCTTGCGCGATAAAAATCTGTAGCACAACTTTCTTCGGAGGGGAAGCAAAACCGTTGATTGCGGCATGTCAAGAATTCTGGAAAGTATGTGAAAATACCTTTTTAGAACAATTGGTAGGCCCTTTCACGCTCACTCATATAAATTCAATGTGGAAGAAAACGCGAAACAACCACACTTTCTGAACTTCTCAAGGACATGCGATTCTACCAGATGGTGCGGACAGAACTAACACGAGATGGTGCGGACAGAACTAACAACACCAGATGGTGCGGACAGAACTAACACCAGATGGTGCGGACAGAACTAACAAGCCGAAGGGCTGAGTATAGAATTGAAATCCACAACAAATTATGTTGGACCGGCGTGCTCAAGTTTAACAATAACCTTCTCCTTAAAATTCTAAACTGTTATATTTCATGAAAACACGGATGTAACTTTTATTTTCCTTCAGTCCGTCATTGTGACTGAGTGGCTAGGGAGGCCTGCCTTGGGTCTAGGGGACTTTGGTTACATCCCAAGAATTGACCAAAATTATCTACTTTGGGGATACTTTTTTTATTGTGCCTTTAAATAATATTGATATTTCACACAATTATGTTAAAGAAGTTAAGGTATAAAATGTAAGGTGAGAATGTCTAATTGGGAACATAAACTATATATGTTTATAACTGTGTATTACTACCTGTTCAGGTTGTATACACATGTACTATTTACGCCAGTATGTTGTGATGGGGAGGGTTTGATTAGAGGGGATGTACCTTTATTTGCATGGAGAGAGATTTAGAGAAAACCACCCTTAGTACACCTGACCGGGATTTGAACCTTGATCTTCTCATTATCGGCCGTCTAGTCTACTGCGAGAATGTTTGCTTAGACCGTGTGACCACTGAAGCGGATATGATTGATGTTAACCTAGAAACATTAGACTACATCTAAAGGTATCTTAAAAATATAAATAGTTAATAATTGTTTTAAAAAAGTTGTTGTTTCTGTGTGGTGTCCGTCCGTACCAGCCTGGAAGTAAGAGTTGGAGCGGGTGCAGTATCCACAAGTCACTGCCGGACCTCCACGCCAGTCCAACCACCAGTCTGTCTTCCTCTGCCAACAGCAGTGAGGCACCTTATGAGGCGAGATCTGTCAGGTGAGTGGATAAACAACTCCAACTACCAGTCTGTCTTCCTCTGCCAACAGCAGTGAGGCACCTTATGAGGCGAGATCTGTCAGGTGAGTGGATAAACAGCTCCAACCACCAGTCTGTCTTCCTCTGCCAACAGCAGTGAGGCACCTTATGAGGCGAGATCTGTCAGGTGAGTGGATAAACAACTCCAACTACCAGTCTGTCTTCCTCTGCCAACAGCAGTGAGGCACCTTATGAGGCGAGATCTGTCAGGTGAGTGGATAAACAGCTCCAACCACCAGTCTGTCTTCCTCTGCCAACAGCAGTGAGGCACCTTATGAGGCGAGATCTGTCAGGTGAGTGGATAAACAGCTCCAACCACCAGTCTGTCTTCCTCTGCCAACAGCAGTGAGGCACCTTATGAGGCGAGATCTGTCAGGTGAGTGGATAAACAGCTCCAACCACCAGTCAGGTGAGTGGATAAACAACTCTATTCACTAATTTATTTTTGATTGACTGCCCTGTTGGGCTATATCGAAAGTACACTCGACGTGTGACATGGGAGCTTGCAGTTCAATACTGACAAAATACACACACAGTGTTTTTACCATAGAATCGATTTTTTTTTATCGTCCATTCAAGAAAGATCCATTTGTTTTCTATTAATGATCCTCCAAATCTCTATTATTAATACCTTTCTGTAGTAACAAACATTTTTATTGTCATTTTCAAGAACATGAAAGCCGAGGAAAGTCGAGGAATTTAGTATGATAGGAAGGAGTCTAGGAAAGTTTTAAAAGAAATACTGGAACGTTCTCATATTTTAAAAATTATTTTTTTAAATATAAAGTAAAAGATCATAACTCAACACTTTTGTTTTTAATCGTTCTTGTGTCAAGAATTTTTATTTAAATGCAGAATTAGTTTTTATTTTTATCCTCAGCTCTGCACATAACATACTGGGAAAATGCATATGTCTTGGTCTAAACTATCTGGAAAAGTCAAAGAATTTCCAAACATAGAAAGTGTACCAACATTTATTTAACATGTCTGAGTTTATTACTACTCGAAATTTCCTTAATGTAGTGATGGACGAGGATGGGACGATTGAGGTTTGAATCTTGGTTGGGTGAACTGGGGGTGGTTTTTTCTAAATGGTTTTCCACCCTCCACGCAAATGCGGGTTCACTTCCTCTAAATTCAACCTTCCCAATTCCTAATCCATTAGAGTAATTGGTACTTAAGCTTATAACCAGCACGGATAGTAAGACGTGGTGCTAAGTATTATTATTATTATTATTATTATTATTGATGGTCCTTTAAAATTTCCATTTTTGTTCTAAACACAATTCTAACCCTCACCATACTCATCACATATTTTATAAAATGTAGGAATGGGACTCAATCTACCAGGTTGGGGTCTTTATAAGAATAGACAGGGTCTAATATATATATATATATAAGAAATGTATTTAAAAAAAATTCTTTAGTCACCAAAAAAATAGGGATGTGCCAAGTCTACTTTTTTAATTTGAAGTGAATTTGAATCAAATATATTAAATATTTTTGAAGCTGAATCGAATGTCGAATATTTTTTGTTAATTGTTTCATGCTTTAAAAAAGTATTATAATGTGGTTATTTATATATATATATCTTTATGCCCTAAAATTACTTGGAAAATGTTTTATGGCAAAATTGTTTATAATATTTTGTTTTATTCTGATAAACCAGTTAATTTCACAACTTAAAATTCAATTACTTCAGATTTTGTACAAATGTTGTTTCATTTGTGTCCAGCAGCGGCAGATGCTGGGGCCGGTCATCTGGCTATATTCCTCGTGACGCTATGAGCACCGCCTCTGCTCATACTCACAAGAACCAATCCGAGTGCACAGCGCTACATGCACAGCATGCACAGCCAGGTGAGATTATTCTCATATTTAGTAAACCATTGAGAAAGGCAGAGGACTCTCTATTTGATTAAAGAAGAGACCATGGAACTTGTTCCCTTTCACTTATTGGTAAATTGGCAGGCATGTACCTAAAATTCAACTTGTGGGGGTGGGGGGG
>CABFOW010002897.1:0-46069 GCA_902141385.1 Timema californicum | reverse complement strand
GGGGGTGGGGGGGGGGTGGGGTGGGGGACAGAGAGGTTTTAAGCCACTCAATAAATTGTAAACTTAGCACTGCATGTCTGAATATATTTAAAATACATTTTGTGACAGAGATTACAGCCCTGACTCACACCTTGCTTGAAAACGTTCATACAATACGATTTGTGATGTTGCAGGCCAAGAAAATGGTCGGCTTCAGCCGATACACAATACTTCAAACCACTGTATGGCTCAGACAACTCTTTAATTTTCATATACAGTAGATTAGATTATCATAATTCGTAGATGGTAATGGATTGCTCAATATTTACATATCATTATTATTAAAAGTCCTGAAAATATGCATTTTAACTAACCTAAGTATTGGTTGATATTTTGGGGGTAGGGGTTGGAACCTCAGATTCCCTCCCCACTCTCCACCACCCTTTGGCTATGTGCATGATCTGGGGTCTAGAGGGTATGTTCTCCCTAGAATTAAGCTTTAATGTTACTAATAATCAGTGCATCTGCATTAAGGCACAAATAAAACTAAAAATAATTATCGAATAAAACCCAAGGTAAAATAAATAGTACAATACATTCACACAATCTTTCTCGTATAGTGTATTACGGCTTGAAACAAAAAAGATTTCAGTAAACTAACCTTAAACTAATTTTTACCCAAAAACCAAGCATACAGTGTTATTTGGGTGGTCAAAAACTTATAAGATATACATTTTAAACAAAATCAATAAGCCTTTTCAAAAAATCTTGAATCAAAAAAATCCCCTATCAGTAAGATACTCATAAGGCACAGCTCACATAGTTAGTATTTCACTCACACACACGGAAGACAGAAGTTAATCTCATCACATAGTAGTTGGCTAACGCGCTAGTCGTGTTTAGCTCGACTGCTGAGGACGGGGAGATCGAGGTTCGAATCTCGGTCGGGTGAACTGAGTTTTTTTTTCCTAAATGGTTTTCTACTTTCCCTCCACGCAAATGCGGGTTCACTTCCTCTAATTCAACCTTCCCAATTCCTAATTCATTAGCGTAATTAGTACTTAAAGCGTATAACCCGAATGGGTAGTAAGACGCGGTGCTAAATAATAATAATAATAGTAAAAGTGAGAAGAAGAGCAAAAAGCTTCTCATCTATTGGATTCAAAATAACTTCATGCCAACCTTATTTTGTGCAACCACCCTACTCAATAAACCTTTCATTTGACTAATTGATTGGTTCACAGTGGTCCCACAACCTTGTACTGCTCAAGATTGTATCCGTCGCAAGGACAGTGGTATCACCTCAAGATCCCACGACAGTAACAGTAGTGGACGATGTAAAGATACCACGGCGTCACATGACAGCAACAGTAGCGGGCGACAGAGTCAGACTGTCGGTAGGAGACCCAGCAGTGGCTCAGGGGGTAGCAGACATCAGCCCATCTGCGGTGGAGCGACTAAGGTGACTATATCTGGTGGAGCGTGATGAGCTGTACGCTGACACTAATAGATCAGGGCTCAGGGGTTAGCAGACATCAGCCTACTGCGGTGGAGAGACTAAGGTGACTATATCTGGTGGAGCGTGATGAACCTTAGCTCAGTCTGCAGCATGTCTGTCTCCTGAGCTAAGGGGCCCAGGTTCGATTCCCAACGTGGCCTTTCACGGCGATGAATTAGCAGCCAGGGACTGGATGCTGTACCTGTTGTAGTCTCAAGTTAGATAATAAGACATATGGGACAGGCATAGCAAGCTGGTAGTAAAAAATGTATGTCTTGTATAAAAAACTGAACAAGGCCATAAGCTGGAAACAGTAATGGATGTAAAGTAAATATATTAAGCTATTTATGTTGAATTTAAATTGTGATTCATGAAGGTACCTATTTTAAAGTAGGATAAAACTAAAATATGCTGGCAGAGTTAGAAAACATTTTAAATGGTACATTTCCTTAAATAACGCGAATTCCAAAAAAATATATATTATTTTCCTACTATTAATTAGGGGGCATCCAAGTATTATGTAAGCACATTTTTGACAATTTTTAACCCCTCCCCCTCTTGTAAGCAAAAATGAGCAGATGCTTACCCTCGCCCCCTCAACCCCCTTGCGTATGTAAAATTTGTCGACTTTTTAAAATTTATTCACAGAAATGCCATGGTTTTTTCCATGCAATTTTAGGTGGTAAGACATGATGATAAAAAAAAATCATTAAATTTATGAATTGCTGGTAATTAATTATTAACATAGAGGTGTAAATTATTATTGAAAAATAATGACAACACTGAAAATAAATCAAATTAAAACAAGTTGTAACATTATAACAGTTTAAAATTTTAATTTACTTTTAATTGAAGTTATAAAATAAATGGTATGGAACTCCGCATGGAGATATTTACTCAAAACTCATAATATATGTGAAACGAATTAATACACTAGCAAACCCAAACAAAAATTGCACTACACTTACGTAAAACATTTTTTGAGTCCCGGTTTTAAATTTTATAATTTTATTTTTAAAGAATTAATATCCTCATTTGTATGTATGGACCAATGAAAAAGATCGATATGACTTGAGTCTAAAATGAAGGCGATAGATCATTGTTGTACAAACATTTCTCCAAAGAGATTAAAAGAAAAAAAAACTTTTTGAGAGATTTATTTAATCACTCCTCTTAGAGAATTATTGTGTTAAAACTTAAGTAATACCTCTTTACAACTAAAGCTCACAAAATTGTAATAAATATTTCCAATATCTCGGAAACTATTGGTTTTATAAAAATATATTTAAAATAAAAGCTTTTTTAATTTTTAATAGTACTACAATTTTGCAATAAGTTATTTATTACATCAAATAGTTGCAGAGATACAGAAATTTAAGCTTCTGTAATGTATCCTAAAAGTCATTTTCATGAGGAAATGTAAACAGCCATTTTATTTATAATTTTAATCAACTCCTAGATACAAATTGTTAATCAAAATCGTTAGAGCCAATTTTGAGAAAATCGATTTTTCACTTTTTATTTAACTACTCTTAATTTTAGGCTTATACAGATACACAGACAGATGTCATTGCAAAAACCACTTTTTAGGGTTTGGGGGATAATGAGACGTTGACATCTGTCAACATTTTGGGTTGTATTTTCTTTACAGTCTCAATACTTTACCTTTAGTGCTCAAAAAGTTAAAAAATATATATATGCGTATATTTTGAAAGTTATTAGTTTTATAAAAATATGTTTCAAATAAAAGATTTGTATTATAAATAAAGCTACATATTTGCAATGATAAGTAATTTCATATCTCAAATAGTTTCTTAGATATGATTAAAAAAAAAAAATGAGAATTTACGCATCAGACTGGAACACTTAAAGTCATTTTGTTGAAATATTGAGAGTAACCATTTTGTTTGGAATATTTATAAATGTTTTGAAATGAAATTTAATCAAAATTGTTACAGCCGATTTTGAGGAACTTATAGTTTAGGCTCTAGTCGGAGGTACAAACAGACATACGGGAATTCAAAAACAATTTTTTTTTTATTCGGGGGGTCACAAATCGTCAAGATTCATCAAAATCTTGAGTTAAATTATTTTTTTGAAGATCACAATACATTCTCTGCTTGTAAGATAGCGAGAAAGTAAAAAGTATTATTAGTGAAGAACACACGAATATTATAATTATTAAAAAATAATCTTTAACTCCATTTAATTCGATGACCAAGATCCTTGAATCCACATATAAAAACTTTTAGTTATTATGTTTCTATTGGGGGGGAGGGGGGGGGGCTAGGTCACTCAAGCTTTGGCTTAATTTTATAGTTTTTTTTCACTTCTGCCTCGTATAGCCCCACTCAGCATCTTCATTTCCATACTGATCTTGAATTATGCAAATGAGCTTGTTGGCACATCGACCAGCTACACGAAATGAAAGTACTCGTGCTTAATTTCTTTTTTCACCATTTTCTCGATGATTGTCTTTGCGGTGTTGAGTTGTGGACTTTTTGGATGCATGCTAAAGACCACCAGATCCTGTTTGAGAGGTGTGGCTTTACAGAAGGACAGAAGTAGTCGTATGGAACTTGTAGAGATCCTTTGGACGTCACATCAATCAAAGTTCAATGCTAGGCGGATACTTAGATTAAGGAATTCGCCATCTTCACTTACAAAGAAATCATGAGGCGTTTGCTTGATTTTTAGTGGTGGGGGTAAGAAATGGTCTGAGAATACTCTGAATAGACCATTTTTTGGAGGAGAACAGCAAGTCAAAACATGGAATTTGACAACTTGTAGCAAATACTGGCTTTCCCGGACATGGTCTGAGTACTATTTAGCTTTTGGCTCAATTGGCAGTTCAGATTCACCAGGTATAACTTAGGTAGCGTGGACTAGATGTTCATCGATAGTCATAGAGTTCTATACCTTTGCCAGAACCACCCCTGCAAATTCAAAGATAGACTTCTCCAAATAATTGTTTATGGTGTGACCGTGGTCATCCAGGTGGGAGCCAAAGTGGTCATGAGGAAGAATCAGTCCAGCCAGCTCTTGAATTAGTGGTGCCATTCTCCACTCAACTTGGTTAAACGCACTCTGTCCTGGAGCGTTTGAAGCAATGAATAGTCAGTCCATCCCAATCATACTTTTTGAAGTGCTGCACAGCAAAAGATATCACCTTCTGGTATCTCAAATTCTGATCCAGCCTTCCATCAACTGTGACACTTACAACAGGTTTGATTGAACATTCCTCTGTCCTCACCAATGACGGAAACTCACCAAGACAAAGCAACATTTTAAATTCCCGAGCGTTTGTATTGGCAGAAGACGAACTGTGCTTTCCACTTCTGATCGCGATGAATGTTGGCCCAGAGTAGCTTACCGCATGAGGATTTCCAGATGTCATTGGTTCAATTATGACACCAGCATAAACGGCTGGTATAAGCTTATGACGCTCTAAAATCGCCCTGTCGTTGTCAGGCAAAGAAACATGATATTCCATATGCACAAGGATTGGCGCTTGCTTGTTTGCCGCTGTGAGGCCAATGGGAATACAAGCCCTGTCATCTTGAGACAGAACGAGTACCTGTGCTGGACCAAGGATTGAGGTCATAGCTTTCAGATAATGGATTGGTGCTTTAACAAAGTGACTGTCTATATGACCGCGGTGGTGATCCACCTGTGCCCGGGAAAGTTTGGCAGGGACCGTTGAGACATGTCTTTGAACCTCTACAGTTCTAGAATGTCTTGGCAATAAACGAAGGTATGTTCCACTATGACTGATGTTAAATCCAATTTTCTTTAACTCGTATGTCAGTTCATTGAGACCTTTTACAATCTAATTAATTCATTCCTTCGTCTAGCGCTTGCTGCACTTCCAAAAATGGCAATATCAGCAAAGGTTTTCAATAACAATGGTTGATCCTATTCTACACTTGAGCGTCCCATTGAATCTCGCAAGAATAATCTTCCTAAGTCCAAGCAGCTTGCCATGCGCGCTCCCTCAATTTTGCCGGTCTTTCTCTGTCTTACATAAGCATTGTGAAACCTCTCTTCTCTTTAAGGTGCTTACGTAATACTTAACTATGTAATAATAGGGTGATAATAAAAAACTATTCCCACTTTATTGTTTGTTCATCCCACATTAATTGAATTGTGCTCTCGATGACTTCAAGGCATTAAGAGCCATATTGATAAGGTGTCTTTTTCATCAGTCCTATACTTATTGTCAATACAGACCTCACCGCTCTAATACAACCATTGTTTACTTGATTTAGTGGGAGTGTTTTTGTAATGTAGTTATTTATGTTGGTCATTAGCGGTGGTGCGGAGAAGTGCGACTCTCCTGGTGGCAGGAGAGCTAACCTCAAGGATATAGAGAGCGCCAGTAGTTACAGTGACAGTGGAGCAGAGGACGTTTCTTCTCCCCCTTTGACCCGGTATGAACACTTGGTACAAACTTAACATGGCTAATTTAGCACTATTTGACCAGGTATGAACACCTGGTACAAACTTAACATGGCTAATTTAGCACTATTTGACCAGGTATGAACACTTGGTACAAACTTAACATGGCTAATTTAGCACTATTTGACCTGGTATGAACACCTGGTACAAACTTAACATGGCTAATTTAGCAATATTTGACCTGGTATGAACACTTGGTACAAACTTAACATGGCTAATTTAGCAATATTTGACCTGGTATTAACACTTGGTACAAACTTAACATGGCTAATTTAGCAATATTTGACCTGGTATGAACACTTGGTACAAACTTAACATAGCTAATTTAGCAATATTTGACCCGCTTCAGTAATGGCTTGAGTTAAGATACTACTTTTGCAGTAGACTAGACTGCCAATGATGGTGAGATCGAGGTTCGAATCTCGGTCGGGTCTACTGAGGATAGTTTTTCCTAAATGGTTTTTCACTCCCCCTCCAAACAAATGCTGGTAAACTTCCTCTAAATATAACCTTCTTAATATCTAAAACTGTAAGCGTATAATCAAAAGAGAATTAATACTTGATGCAAAAATAAAATAAAAAGGCCCCAGGATGTTTCCTTGTGGTATGAATAATACTTGGATGGATATTTATTTACTTGTCTGTTTTATGGCTTTAACTTTATTAGGAACTTTTGCTGCAAGATTGATATTGTTTAGATGATTTACTTCAGACAGTGACGAACCTCTGCTCTGCTTTGTTTGAACCACGCTCTTGATTAGTGACTACACAACAAATCACAGCAATCTTTGGATCACATAATGCTTTGATCAAGATCAGCTTGACGTTCACTTAACATAAGAATAATGTCCATAGGAGAAATTTCCCATTACGTTGCATTAAGTGAAGGGTCCCTGTCATCCATTAATGTTGCGAAAAAAACCCATCAACATGTATATTTAGTACTTAATATTTTTAATTCATTTTTGAGGTGTACAGATGACTTATTCAGTATATTATGATTTTGTCTGTCTCTCGTGAACACTAAAGCATATCAGCCTCTTCTTACACTTTATTTTTTTTAGCTCACGTAAGCATTTATTTTAACTACTGGGAACTTAATCAACCCTTGCTGCTTGGATTATAAACACACAAAATACAGTTTTAAACATGACAAGAAATTTGGCCCGAAATTAATTTTGGAAATAATTTAAGTCCAAAATTTCCAAAGTGAATTTAAGCTAAAATATACGATTTACTAAAAATAACCGCCATAGTGGCACCCTAGTTACCTACACCCTCACAAGCGAATTGTGTCCAGAATTGCAGTGAATGCAAAAATTTGACATCTCTTTGGTTGGGCCTTGCTTACTTACAAATGGTGGCTGAAATGATATCAAACAGGTAGGGGTGTTGGGAAGGGTTCTTGAAGCACACACTATAATGGAATCACCCACATTGTTACACAGCTGGGGGTGCCTGGAATGTATCCCCTTCTGCGCCGCCTCCAAAGCAACCGGCACCGCATGGAACTTGCACTGAAGCCAGATTCAAACCACAGTAGACGCAGACACATGCTAGCTCATCTCGTGAAAATACAAGTGATCTGCGTGACTTTATGCCAATCAGACATGGTCTTCCTTTGTTAGATGAACCTGCGTGTTTGCATCCATCTTTATTGAGGATAGGCAAGATACGTTTATTAGCAGTTAGGGAGGTTGTGATTCATTGTAGCTTAGCATACACTACTGACTACATAGCGAACAATTATTTTTCAAACAGTTCAAAATCATAGTCTATGTTGGGCTCATGTTCTTATGTTATTTTATGTGAATCCTGATTACACGCTATTTTTTATTTATGCTGCATGAACACTAAGTTGATTCTGAACCCGGCATAAAGCTCTTTCGCCTATAGAAGAGAGTAGGTCACTGACTGACCCATGGCCAAGGGTTGATCAGTGTCACTTGGATCTGACAGTTGCCTGTTCAGACCTCCCTCCCTTTCAATTATTGTAACTAAGGTAAATATTTTAGGGTGGGGATGTAGGGAACATGAGAATATGTCGGTATTTTTGCAGTTTTTATAGAAAAACTTTTTTTTTTGCCAAAATAAATAAAATACAGCTCCGATAGAAAAATTTAGTTTAATTTTCTTCATATGCCGATATCATCATTTGTTGAATATCTGTCATGAGCATAGCAGCATTAGATGAGAAACTTTTTAAATCGATATAAAAAGTGGTCATTAAAATCCAGAACACTCTTGACGGATATTCAACCATTGTTGATATCAACATGTGATGAAAATTATACTCTCTGTTTCTACTGGAGAAATATTTGATTTATTTTAGACAAAAGAATGTTTTGCTATAAAAACTACAAAAAAAACTGGCCTTTTACTGGATCCTCTTTCACCTCACCTTAAATAGTATACATAAGCTATAAAGGACTGACTTTGAGAAGTTTGCAAAGAAGAAAGAGGCAATCTCAGGCTGCAGCCTCGGGTAGATCCGGATTTGGGTATGAATCACCGACAGCCGAGAGCCATTGCAGCTGTTGGAGAAGCATTCAGTCAAAATCTAAATTATGTTGGTATTTCTGCATCAAGTGCTACTTGTGTTTGGGTTAGTGGGGTTGGTATTAACATGCACTGCAGCATTGTGTATTTTGGTGAACAGAGCCGGAGAAGGGCGTCGACCTATTTTACGCTCCAAGTCAGACATCAGTCACAGGTACTCCCGAGGGGCTCCACCTGTTCCGGTGAGACCACAACCTCCCCGCTCCACTGCTCAGCTTGAGTTGTTCTTCGAGCAAATGGGGCTGGATGCTCACGACTATAGGTATTTAATTTAGTACATACAAGGATACTACTTGTAGTCAAATGAGCATAACAAGTTTTATCCAACTGTTCAAACAGGTACTAGCTCCACCATCACACATTTATTCAAACTCTGTGCTTTGTGGTCACTCCTTTTGGTAAAGGATGTACACTTTAACGGATATAAAATAATCTTTGACCAATGTTGGTCACTCCATGTTTATTTTACAAAATCTGCTAAAGTTTAACGTTAGGAAAAGTTCACTTGAATCCTTAAGAATTCTTAGGAATATTTGAGATTCAAAGATTTAGAAAATATATATGTTTTTTAGATTAAAAACAAATCAAAGTTTAGATCTGAGTTTTTTATGTATGAAATAAAGTTCATTGATCAAAATATAACAATGTAGGTGCATAATTATTTTAAGGCTTATTCTGGCAGGAGTTTGTCCCATGCTTATACATTTCCTTGGAAGTCAAGAGTATTGGGTTGCCTTCCTGTTGAGAGTAGCATATAGCTCATATAGCTTGCATCCTGTTGACGAGAGAGCACGGTGCGACCTATGGACCTTCCTGACTGGTGGGAGATCGAGATCAGCATGTTGGTGTGTGAGAAGAACACACGCTGTTGACGGTTGGGAGCCATGCTGGATGCATGTGTGGGGGAGTAGCCGCTGAGACGAGGTGAAAATATGATGATCTGGCGATTCAGCCCTGCCGGAGGGTCGATCGAGGGTCTCTGAGTAGTTTCGCGAGTCCCGTTATCGTGCGTGCTTCCTCGTCACGGGGATTACCTCATACTTATGTAGTAGTTTAGCATCTGACTAAAGTGATAAATATATCTTATTGGACTAACTCGCTCGCCTCATTCCCCATGAACCATCCATCCCAACCCCTACCGCTCAGGGTCCATCCTAGGGTGCTCCGGTAGTGTAGTAGTTAGGGTTGGCTACCGGGCACCCCAAATAAATAGGGACGTTATGACGGAATTTAAAAAAAAAAAAAGTACATATAAAAGTGAAAATACTAACACATATTTACACACACTTCAACGTTTCAACGTTCTTATTGCATCTTCTTCAAAAAGTAGTGATAGTCAGACTGAAGCTAGCTTCAATGATGCCATCCTGGTTGTGCAGGATGAAAACCTCTCTGGAGACTCATCTCTTGTACTGTGGATGGTAGGTGGTGCTAGTGTTGCAACAGAGTTGATAACTAAGACTACTTCTTGAGGAAGTTGCTATAAAAGCATTGAAATATTGAAGTGTGTGTAACTATGTGTTAGTGTTTTCACTTTTATATCTGCTTTATAAACAATTTTATTTTTTTGAGTTAATGAGTATTTCTAATGGCTTAGCACAACATTATTATCAAACACAACCCCGTGATTAATTTACCGGTTAATTTATTGTTAACTCGCATAATGATAACAAAAAAATACATTTTGGCCTAGTAATTATTATTTTATTTTTCTATAGCAACTTAAACCTTCATTGGTTGCATGGTTTAAAATGTCACCTTTAATTATATTGGACTAGTGATGATGAGAAGATCAGTGTTAGGATCCAGATTGATAATAATAAGGGTGTTTTTACCTAAATGAGATTCCCATTCACTTTCTGTGTAAATATTATACCTTCTTCATTCCTTCCCCATTAGAATATATATGTGGATAAAACTGAACTGATATTGGATGTGCACAGAAAAAATAAACTTATCCCTAAGGGTCTACAAAGCGTTGATAAAATCAACATTGATTCGAACTTTATATTATTGGATTCAATAATTTGAATCAAATCAAACTTGAAAAAATATCGATGGTTTAAGGGTGTTGTCTAAAAGAGGTTAATCCATTCTAAATAACAATTCTTGTGAGGTCAAGTGAATGCTTATTAATTCTAACTGTATGGGCTGGAAAATAAGTAGCACGTTTTACCCAAACACAATCTTTATCAAACCTTTGTATAGCCTTTAATCGCACCCTTGGTTAACACTTAACACATGTGTTAACATTGAGAACAGAAGACATATAATGATATAATTCATAATCTCCACACCGCATAGTCATGTTGAAGAACTTATAGAACTATGATTCAAAACTAATCTAATATTTTTTTAATGCTTAATTTTTTTTTATCATCATTATAGCAGCAAATTTAACTGGGATATGATTTGATTCAATGATTATATGAAATTCGTTAATAATGTTTGCTTCAGTTTGAGATTTAATTCAAACACAAAAAAACATGCTTTGCAAAATGTCTACTTAATATTAATGTGCTTTATTTAGTTTGAATATTGGTATAGTTTCAGTTAAAAGTATACTATTTAAGAGTGATCTAAGATGGCGCTGTAAGCTTGGTTCACCCCTTTGTGTGGTAGGTGCCTGTCCACCCCTGTTTCTGGCTCCTCCTCTCCGGTCTACTTCTCCAGTGTGAGCTCGGTGGATTCCGCAGTGGTGTGGGCGCCATGGGGTCCAGAGAGTGGGGGGTCCCTCGGAGGAGTGACTACCACCAACACTCATCGGACCATAGAACAGCTGTCTATAGTCGAGAGGAATGCAAGGATCATAAAGTGGCTGTGTAACTGTCGCAAAGCGCAACTTGTAGCGAGACAACCCAGCTGATTCCATTCTTAAACTTACTGTGGCAAACTGAACTTCATTGAGGTGGGGACACAGAGTAAAAATAGAGTTGGGTTTCTAATTATCGTTACACTTTTTATTCTTACTCTTAACAGAGAAATTATAGGGGTATGTAAACTCAAATGCTGGTATTATTTTAAAAATACGAAAAACTTGGCAAAGATTTAAAAAATGAAAGCTCAAGATTGTACTTTAAAAGACAGAAAAAAATAACATAATGCTCACACAGTAAAAAAAAATGTTTAGTATATTTAGATGTTGATTATGATAGTTAACTAAATTTAGATGCTGATCTAAGCTTAGCTTGAAAACTTTGAAGATGTTGATAAAATAATACAATACATTTTTTAATGAAACGTAATCACATAATCTCATATTTTTTCTTGCTAATTCCTCTTTCTTGTTTTTATTAGCTCTCTTTGATATAACATTTTCAATTATTTAAAGAGCCAAGCAACGATTTTAATACCAACCATTTAAGAAATATTTTAATATTGTTGTGCTATTTTAAAATATAACTATTGGAAGAATATTGATATATTGGAATAAGTTATTTTGTTAATTGGCTCAGAATATATCCTGTTATCTGAAATTTAAATTATTTTTATCTTTATTTTGGAGACGGTCACACTACAATTTTTACTTATTTGAAAAAGTTTAATTGAGGTATTTGTGCTTTCTATGTTGGGGGAACATTTTATAAAATGTTTAATATGATTGTTTTAGATCTAGAATAATCTTGTTATATTTATAGAATTCCAATTATAATCATTGTTTATAAAAAAAATAGGTGCGCAAATGAAAGATTAATAGGCCTACAGTAGATTCTCAATATTTTGAGGCTCAAACACACAAGGTTTTGCAAAATTGGCTGTAGGTTTGTGCCTGTCACACATCTATTTACATAGCCCTGATCTGGGTGTGGTAATTATTGTAACCTATTTTAAAATGACAAGCCTTGTAAGACAACATTTTGGCTTTAAAGATTCCAATGAAACATAAATTCACATAAGGATACTTGAACAGAAAAATATCACATTTGAAAGAACAGTAGACCCTAAACACTCGATTTTTTTTATACTATGCATTAAAAAATGAACATGTAAAGTACTTTTTACTTTTAAAAAAGAAGTCATCTCAATTTTCCCCCCAGTTGTTTTGTGTAATTTGGGTTCTTGAGAGTTATAGGTGTGCCTGGTCTTGTTGAACTCAAACTATGACTCTATTTTATTAAAATACTAAATAAACTATTTAAAATAATATAGTGAATAAATGTACCACCATATTATTATTCGAGCCAATCAAACAAGTATAAAAATTTGATTAGGAATAATTTGTGTGATAAGTGAACAATAAGTGCTAATTCTAGGTCAAACCATTTAGTAGATCAATGGAAGATAATGTTATATTTACAATGTCTCCCATTGGAGGCTGTTGCAATGTCTTGAAAACATGCAATTATTCATTGATATCCATCCCACAGTTATTTACAATGTCTCCCATTGGAGGCTGTTGCAATGTCTTGAAAACATGCAATTATTCATTGATATCCATCCCACAGTTATTTACAATGTCTCCCATTGGAGGCTGTTGCAATGTCTTGAAAACATGCAATTATTCATTGATATCCATCCCACAGTTATTTAATCCTCACCACCAAATATATAAAAATGTTTTCAGAAATTTAGAATATTTGCGGTGTAAATATTATTTAACGATATCAAGTGAATATTTTGGACGGTGAGTTTCCCAATTTGTGATAAAGAGTTTATTAGTAATGAAACATTGGAAATACAATTTGAGAGGTCCTGTCGAGAAACATAATAAACACATTTGTGTGTTTGTACTTATGTTCTGTAAACTTTCATAGTTTCCGGCAAGTCTGCATGCCTTGTCATCTTGCTTACTTTCATCTGTTTTATTTAATTCAGCTGTCTGGTGCTTTTTATACTGTATTTACAGTTTGATTTAGAAATTCAAATAAGTAATCAAATTAACCCTGTCATTGCCTGAAACTCTGAAATATTTGAAATGTTAAATGATGAACGTTGCTTTATTTGGAAGACGGTTCCAAGAAAGGTATATCAAAACATGGGAAGTTGTTACTTGTCTCAAACTCCATTCTGATGAATTCCGATAGAATGAAACCTTGGTCGAGTACTGGACGATAACAATCACTTCTCTTTAAGAGGCATCCATTAACTCTTTGTCCAATGGCAGCGGTGTAAAGTGTGAACTGTGATATTATTTTCACTGTAAAAGACATATTGTGTTCGTTCCTTTTATATTATGTTTCTATTCACCTTTCGTGTACTATATTCAAAATGTAACAAAATACCTCAAAAAAGAGAAAACAGGTTTTGCTTAAAGAGATAAATTATTATCATTTGTTAATATTTTATTTTGTTAGCTGTGAAGGCTTACATGAAGTCTTACTCATTTCTGTGGCTTGTTCTCATAATTAAAAGCAAACATCACATTGTTTGTCTAATATTTGGCCTTGAGGTGTTCACCTCACAAGTCATGCACCGCCACTTGATGTTGGAGTTATAATTGTGTCAGCTTGGAACATGCTTATTGTGCGCTCAATTATTATTGTCTTGGGAACAAATGATGGGATTTCATTTATGTATATAAAACCTATTAAATTTAATGTTAATTATTAACTAAGTTAAAAGAATTAAGCCAAATATAATTTGATCTACATTGTTTGTTTTACTTCTTTGGCTTTTAATTCTAGGGCCAGGGTTTCTTAAACCTTTTATTTTTTTAATAAACATAGCTTTTTCTTGTTTGAAGTTCCACACGTACATTTAACATCACACTTCAATTATAACAGTAGAATACCGATACTGGAAGTTATTTAAATGAGTTGAAAAATAACAGCTGGACACAGGAAATGAACCCAGGACCTTTGGCTTAGCGTGCCAGTGCCAGGATTCGTTCTACTCTCAGGGTCATTCTTCACTCATAGCTTAATGTAGATGACGATTACACACGTGAGTAAAGAATGCCCCTGAGAGTATAACGATACCTGGCTAGATATGTGGAAGAGCGTTGACATAATAAACCAAAGGGCCTGTGTTTGATTCCTGTGTCCTCCGAGTGTCATTTTACAACTATTTAAATTAATTGAGAATTTGAAATGTGGTCCCTTCCAAACGGACATTGCCGTAGTTACAATGACTTGCAACCTGTCTCTTGCTACTTGCAAAGATATATCCAGAATATCTCTGATTAGCAAAAATACCAGATGATTATACCTGTTTTTCCAGGCACCCTAAAGACAAATGGGGCTATTGGTGCCTGATACCACACATGTGATTAATGAGCTTTTGTCTACTTGTATTCCCCTGCATACACACCATGTGGAGACAATCTCTGTGTCCTCAACTATAGAGCCTCTTGGAGGCGGATAGTCATATTCATAAGCACACTACTCTAAGGAAATTTAAATTTTGTAACTGTGAAAAAGGAAATAAAGTTTTTTACAAGGCTAAAAAAAGAAGTGATTGATTAGATAAAATTAAATGTATAATGTTAGTTACCATACATACATACATGAATGAACACTCAACATAATGATAAAGCAGTATGTAATAATTTTTCATGTGAAGCTGGAACGACATAAGTTGCAAAGATTTTACAAGACAATATGAAATAAAATAAAATGTTATTTTGAATAATACAAATATTGATGTTAAAGTGATAAATTTGTAGTACATAGACCTCAGGTAGATATTTAGAATAGTAAAATTTTAAAATCGAAAAACTTGTCAAGTAAAACTTTTCAACAAAATTCGTCACGAAAATTAAGTTTGCGGTGGTAATGTTAGTTTTATCTGTGTGTTAGGTACTATAAAAATAACTGTGTTTATAAATATGTTTGAATTTGAATTTTCCAAACTATGTAGTAGATAATAATCCTTATTCGCTTCAACCTCTATAAAAATTCAATATTTTATTTCGAGCGCTATGGTTTTTGGGGAAATATTTTTGGAAAATGTTATGTTCTGTGGAAATATTGGATCTCTGAACATATTCTGCACCCCCGGTGAGTCTAACAAAATATCAAAACATTACTATATATTTTATAGGACGGCTAAATTTAGAGTCCCTTTTCATTAATCCTCCAAAAATATGCTTGAAAAGACGTTGAAAATGAGCCAATGACACAATTTTGCACTTTAGCTCAAACTTTAAGGTTCTTAGAAAAAAGAACCCTGTTGGAATATTTCAACCTTATTTTACCGTGGACCAGATTTTAAATAATGCATTATAGAGTTAAATATTTTGTTAGATCTGAATGTCTAAGCAGAAATTTTTCGTAATGCAACATGCCATTGGCTTAACGTCTGCACACTTATCTTCTTTGTTGGGTTTTCCCCCACCTGCTCTCCATGAATGAAGATGCATTTACTCATAAGATACTCTCATTATTATCAGCTAATACCTGCATTGATGGGCAAATGCTTGTTTAGTTTGCTTTTCCTAACTCTACCGTCATCATTCCAGGATCATTAGTGTAATAAGATGCTGCTAGTATAAACAGGAAGGAAGATACAGTGAAAAATAAATTGATCATTAACAACCCTTGGGTTGAACATAGTATTGTATAAATTGTTGTTACTAATCAGATATTTCACCTGCTCCTTCCCTTTCTGCTAGGACTTGGTTTTCTTTACTCTAGTCCTTTTGATAAAGATAATCTGCCATATGATTTTCCCAATTTCTCTTAAGACTGCCCCCATCCTTGGTATATTTAGAATTCTTGATTATGATTATATTTAGAATTGTTTTAAAACAAGGTTCACAATTATTATTTACTTTGCCAGCACCCTACTGTATTCACTGAGACACAACAGTACCAACACCAAGTAAATTAATTTCCTACCCCCTACTGTATTCACTGAGACACAACAGTACCAACATCAAGTAAATGAATTTCCTACCCCCTACTGTATTCACTGAGACACAACAGTACCAACATCAAGTAAATGAATTTCCTGGCCCCCTACAGTATTCACTGACACACAACAGTACCAACATCAAGTAAATGAGTTTCCTACCCCCTATTGTATTCACTGAGACACAACAGTACCAACATCAAGTAAATGAATTTCCTGGCCACCTACTGTATTCACTGTCACTCAACAGTACCAACATCAAGTAAATGAGTTTCCTACCCCCTATTGTATTCACTGTCACACAACAGTACCAACATCAAATAAATGAGTTTCCTGGCCCCCTACAGTATTCACTGAGACACAAGAGTACCAACATCAAGTAAATGAATTTCCTGGCCCCCTACAGTATTCACTGAGACACAAGAGTACCAACATCAAGTAAATGAATTTCCTACACCCTATTTTATTCACTGACACATAACAGTAGCAACATCAAGTAAATCAATTCCCTACCCCCTATTGTATTCACTGACACACAATAGTACCAACATTCAAGTAAATGAATTTCCTGGCCCCCTACAGTATTCACTGAGACACAACAGTACCAACATCAAGTAAATGAATTTCCTGGCCCCCTACAGTATTCACTGACACACAACAGTACCAACATCAAGTAAATTAATTCCCTACCCCCTACAGTATTCACTAGATGTTTGAGAGGGAGGTTGATTAATTCCAAATATGCTCTATACTCGATAATCTCTTGATTGGAAAGTATGTAGAAGTACACAATCCTTGGATCTTCACCACACATGGAATTTTAATGATTACCAGTGCTAGAAACTCTCAAATCAAACCATAAATAAAATAAAGTGTGAACTATAAGATCTTGAATAAAAAGAATTAACAAGGTTTTGAAAGATAATTCTTATAGCAATAGTTTTCACAGCAAGCTCTAATCATTTTTAATATATACCAGTAAATGAAAATTACAACATTGTGTTTGGCAGGCCTAATCTTTTAAGTGTTCAATATTTAACACTACATATTGTGTTTAACTTCTTTGAATGATTATTGATTAATTTTTATAAAAAAGATACAAATATGATTTCAATGTAAAATATTTGTAATTATTTGTTGGCTTTTTACTACTTTAAGAGGCTTGTGTTTGTTGACGGGGGGGGGGGGGGGCTGTTGATTAGTACCAGTATTGCTTATAATGGATATAGATGACCCCTTGGGAACTAAAGTAAATATCACTATTTAAGGGATTTTCTTCACATAATCTTGGGTTTAGCTCTCACTGCAAATTATTAAATATTATTCACAATTTCAGGAACTCTATTAATTGCTTTCATTAGTAACACTGCCTTGTTTATATATGTCACCAGCATACTATTGTGAAATTTCACTAAAGATACTAATTTTCAAGTTGTATATCTACATACTTATTTTGAAAATTGTGTACCATTCATGTTTTTGAATACCACAATCTACAAACAACACTTCTTGGTTTGTCTCCAAATGTGAATTAGCGTAGGCCTTGAATTATGTATAGGGCCTACTCCTTTTAAGGATGCAGCTGTTATAAAATGTTGACAAGCATAATAAATTCAAAGTAAAAAAAATTAAACAAAATACAAAAATTGTGAGTTTTTATAGAATATATTTTAGGACATGAACTATTAAATAGGAATTAAATAAAAGTGTATATACAAATGTACTAGTAAGCTTTTCTGTATAGAAATGTGTCATGTTATTTTGTAAATGTTTGTATAGGGTATAATTATATTTTTGCTTGTATATAGTGTGAATATATCAACATTGCTTTATAGTATCTGATATTTGTATATGATAGGTTTCCTCATAACTTAAAACCTGTTTTAATTCTGTTAATAGAATAAATAGGTATGTCCAAAAGTTTTTTAAAAAGTAGTCTTCCCTATGACTTTTGACACAAGCATTTACCTCGATACCTTCAAAAACATTCTGATATTCTGAAATAAATAAAAACTTTGATAAAAGACTTGGCGCACAAAAATACTTTCAAAAGTTGGATGTTTTAAATCTTGTGATATTTCAAATGAATAATTTAGTTTTTATCGCATTCTTGGTTCTAACTTTTATTTAATTGTGTCAAGAATGCAGTTTTCCATCTGGTCAAATACACCAAACCAACTAGTTAACAAACGTTTTTATAAAATGTGTACATTATTTCTTTCTTTTCATTTCTGAAGTTAAAGGAAGTAATTTGCTATTAAATATAAATGTTGAATTTTCTTACTTTCTAACTTATTATAGTTTAGTTTGACGTTTGTCTCAGGAAAAGTGAGTTTTGCACACCTTTAATAATAAATCGCCTGTTTTGGTTCTTATTTGCGGTTTGATTACCATACTTCTTTTTTCTATAATAATATTAATCAGGTCATATTTAAGTAGAGAATGTTATCACGGTTTGTCAAGACACACATAAAATGCACAGATTGTTTTCATAAAGGATTCAAGAACAGCTACAAGAATGAAATGAAATCTATCACGGCAGAGTGTGAAGTGATGATAATGACAAGGAAGAGGATAAGGCCTAATAAAGCTATAAAGGTGGTTGGAGTAGAGCTGAGAAACGTACAGAACGTGTGATTGGATAAAAGGTGGAAGTAGAGAGGATCTAACGAGAAGAGGACAGCAGGGAGAGTTGTTCTATAGGTGTGTGAGAGAGCTCCTAGGGAGAAGAGAAGTACCCTTGAAGTGTAAGGAAGTACTACACATATGGCGTACGTTGTACCCATTTTCACATATGCAGTAGAAACATGGACAGTGAATATAAGAGAAACTAGAAAAGTGGAGGCCATGGAGAGCATGTTTGCTGTCACGAGGAAAAATAGGATCAGGAATGAAGTTATCTGGGAAAGAGTAGGGGTACAGGGAGTACATGAGATAGTAGAGGAAGTAAGACTGAGATGGTATAGACATGTAATGATGATGGAAAAGGAGAGAATAGCAAAGAAAATAATGAAGATGAAGTATGTAGGAAAAATACTGAAGGGGAGGCCAAGAAAGAGTTGTGGAGAACAGATAACAGAAAGTGTGCAATTAAGAAGATAAGAATGGAAGCAATTAAAGGAGGAAGATGGAGGTATTTACCAGACTGACCCGGCCACAGGCTGGAAACAGTTGTTGTTGATGATGATGATTCATGTAAACCATGCTTGGTTACGCTTCATAATTATGTATTTTTAAATTTAATGCCTACTTTATAAATACAGGCTGTATTTACACACAACTTAAAACACTAATTTCAGCTAGGAAACCACAAAATATGTGAACATAGTACCAAGAATGGTAATATTTGTCTAAAAGGTCGAAGGTACCCTGGCATAGCTAGTGAATTATTTCTAAATATTGGCCGAGATAAAACTACGATTCCTTAAATCTTAAGTCATTTGCAACTAAACACTTTGCCACAGTTACCATAATCTACTAGCTATAAATATCACCAGTTATACACAGTTGAAAAATTTCCAAACTCAACTTTATTATTATTACTAGCACCACATCTTACTACCCGTTCGGGTTATACGCACTTACACTAATGTCTAATGGTAGGGTGATTGTGAGATGAAATGGAGGATCTACAGTTTAATGTGGAATCCGAACCACGGTGGAGGCCTGGCATTCCCCACATTCACAAGATGTAAACTCAACTTTATTACTGTTCCAAATCACTGGGTGATGTTGTAAAACCAGTGGTGTACTCTGAGAAAATTAATAGGTATACTGTACTCTAAAAGTTGCAGGGGAGATTTTGGCCTGAGGACCCTCAACCACTGTTGTTCAAGAACTTCAATTTAAATATTTGAAGATGTGTGCCTATATAATAGTGGTTCTGCTTTCCAGATAATCTTGAAAGACTTATCAGAAAATATGGAAGCGTCGGGAATCAAACCGAGGACCTCTGTATCTGTAACCAGAACCTCTGACCACAAGACCACATAGGTGGTCTTCAAATTGGTTAGAAATTAAAGTAAATATTAATGTAGGGCTAAGAGTGGTATGGGCACATTTCTGAAAGTATAAGAGACAGCTCCTATTCAATTAGCTTAGTGTAATTAAAAGCACACAATTAGCAATATTCCAAGCAAACAATCATAATAAGATTAAAATGAAGTGATACATGGTTCAAGCGTCCATCAGATCTTGATGAGAGGGAATCAGGAGGATTGTCCAACTCACGTTGCAATTAAAACTATTTCTTAAAGCCAAACTTACCTCACACAATACTGCTTGGAAACAAACGAGTCTCCCAACTTGAGAATTTATGCTCCAGATACGTAAACTCTGACTAACATAGTAAAAACTAGAGTTCACTGGCCAATTACTTACGGGCGAGTGGAAAGGAATGTGTTGTAGCCCCCTAGACATTGGGCAGGGTCATTAGAGCCCCCCTAGCTTGTTTTGTGGTTTTCAAGCTGTATGACCTGGGTTTCCTATTGTGCTTAGTTTAACCTTTTGGAAGAAGAATTACTTAAAACACAGTATTCTTGGAATATGAACCAATATTAGTTTTAAAATTAATAATTCATTACATGTATATGTATTAACAATTTAAACATTAGTATTTACACAGGTCTCACAGACAGCATTGAATTAAACAAAAAACTAGTCCATACCATTATTGGTATGCGGCGCAGGACTAGCATGCCCAGAGAATACGCCACTGAGTAAAACATAGCGATAGTTAAGATTGTTTGTGATTACTGTGAAAATCTACAGTTCAATGCAATTTTTTTGTACAGTCCTTTTCCATTGTTTAATCCCATCGGGAACCCTAATATAATAGCGTCCATATATCCACAGATTAAGGTTAATTATATATAAATATTATGATGCACAAATCATTTGTTATTTTTATGGAAAATGTCCACTCTTTAGCACCTTATTTGTGTGTTTTTAAAGATTTCACACAAAGCTGTCAATATCACAATATATTTATTTTGTTTAGAAAGGAGGTGGCCCAATGGCTCCAGTGAAAGAGGAAAAATGTGGGAAGAATCCAATGCACAAAGATGACATCTTCTTCCTTTCTTCTGTCTTCTATAGTAGAAGTAGTCACACATACATTTTAACACAAGTAGAGCTATATTTCGGCATTGTTGCCTTTATCAAACACAAAGTTTACTTTCTCTGTCTTTGATAAAGGCAACAATGCCAAAATATTATTCTATTTGTGTTAAAATGTGTGTGTGACTACTTCTACTATAGAAGACAGAAGAAAGGAAGACGATGTCACCTTTGTGCATTGGTTTCTTCCCACATTTTTCTTCTTTCCTTAGGTGGGCTTTCTCCATCAAATTTACTCTTAGTTATTTATTTTTCCTCTTTTTTTAAGTTTTTTTTCAATATATTTGTTTAATTATTGTAAAATTGATTGAATTTACTGTAAAACGAGCCCATGCCTGTAGATACAATTATTTGTGCTGCCGATGCAAAATACATGTGAAGAACAATACCTACATAATACATCTAATATAGTTGTCTATTTATCACTTTTTCAAACAATGTTGTGTGTGTTTGTCACTTTATAAAGTGTAGTACATTGTATCCATTTTCTTCAATACACTTTATTAGTAGATACCTCTTCATTAACTCATACAAATAAAATTAGGTCTTCCATATTGTGCAATTTTTATTCAAAGTTAAAATTTGAGGTATTTATATAATAATATTTAAAGTTGACTCTAGTCATGGCTGTTATTTAAAATAATGATTATTTTTCTCAACAGTTTTTTTATGAATATTTTATTTCACTGTTTTGCTAGCTTGCATTTTTTTATAGTCTAACACCTTAGTTTATTTTGTAAATTTAATTGTTGCTGTTGCTTAAAGTAAGTTCAACTATTTATGTAGCTCTTTAATTAATTGATGTGGTAGAATTTATTTTCTTCAATTAGAACATTTTATTAAATTTAACTTTATAATTTTGACACTTTATTATTGTAATTGTGTGACATGTTAATTTGAAAATTTACTGAAACAACAATAAAAAAATATTCTCTCATGTCATTTTAAAGGTGGCCATTATGAAATAATAAAACATGTTTACTATTATCATAGTTTTAATAAACTACTATAACATACTGTTTAATTAACTCAAACATTAATTTCAGTTGATTTAGGTGTAAACATTGTTTGTACTATTTTTAAAGTACATCAAATGGACGAAATTCTGTGAATATGTCATGGGGTGATTCACACAGAACATACTGCTGATAGCGGTTAGGTGTGGTTTGCTTGATCTGTGAACACTTCAACCGCAAATAAAGTCTAGCTAATGATAGTCAAACATTCTTCAATGGCCACTTGGTTTAAGGCATCATTCTCATGTTAGACTAGACTGCCGATGAGAGACCAAGTTTCAAACCTTGGTCGGGTGTACTTAGGGTGGCTTTTCACTCTCCCTTCATACAAATGATGGTACACTTCCTCTAAACTCATCATTCCTTATCCCTAACTCATAAGCATAAGTAGTACTTATGTGTGTAACCTGAACAGGTAGTAAGACGCAGCGCTAAAAAAATTATAGTCGACAGGTGTTCTCATGAAATAAAAAAAAGAGGTTTAAACACATTTTTTTTATTAATTTCACATTTATGATTCAATCAAATTGTGATATATTTAAATTATTTGCCATTTTGACTTTTTCTAAATTTATTTTAAGTTTGAATTCGTTTAGACATTATTTTGTGTTTGTTTGAAAATGTAAGCTGGGGTGTTGTCCTTAAATATAATCCAATCTTGGACGATTTCACCCAAGGTTTGATGATATTTCCAAGACTCTTCAATAAAAAAAATTGTTCTTTATTGTTTTACTACAAATAGAGTGGTCAAATCATAGCAGGAGAGGAGGAAAACATTGTAAAACTACCCTAAGTACACCCATCTGAAATTGAAACCCCAGCCTCACAGTCTGTGTGTCCACCACTGCAAGTAGTAAAATGTCCCTAAGGTTAGTTGGAAATAGCGTGATATTAACTTCTTGGAGTGGGATGTCAGGCCACCTTTGTCATGTTGTGATTTCTGTTGGGGATGTTTTCACAAGCCATGTTATAAATAGTTGCAGTTGTAAAACTTTAAACCAGCTTTATTTAAGGGCACAGCCATACTTGCAGCCCGGGATTCGTGACCAGAACGTCGATCAATGTTATTTATATACAAGACCCAAAGTCACTCTTATATACCAAGGCGTTGCTTGTGCGTCCTGGCCTAATTCCAAGCAAGGCAACACAATAAAAATTCAACTAAATAAAACATTGTTTATAAGAACATCCCTCATAAGATTAGTGTGTGGTATTTACCGGTAATTAATTTTAAAATTCCTATATCAATATTGGATCCAAACGCAGGTATTTTTTTTTTTAGGCTTTGAAATATTTTGAGCTGAGCACTCTGAAAGCGTTGTATATAATTTTGTCTTATATATTTGGTATTATATAAGTTTATTTTCACTATACTAAGTTGTTAACATTGGAATTTTGTTGTGTTATGTGTGATTTATATTGTAAATAATATTAATAGTAATGAAATGAACTTAAATCATAATAGTGATTTTTCTAATTTATTTAATTATTCAAATGTAAAATGGGCCTACTGATAAATTACATAAATACCTAACATGTTTTGTCCAATGCTGAATTTTATTTTACCTTTATTGTTTAGAATGTTTTTTTATGGTTTGATGAATATATTTTGAAATTATTTTGAAAATTTAAAAATAGTACTTTATATCATGTAATATTTCAAAACTATGTTTTTACTTTTAATTTTGTAAAATATCCTAAACTTGTGAAAATAAAACTTAAAAAAGTAATCTGACATAAAATATTTTAGTTTTATTATTTTACCAATATAAAAAGTGTTTGTTATTTTTTCCGCATTATTTTATAAATATAAATAATTACAAGCTCCTTGATGATCTTCACAATGTATGTAACGTAAATAGAAAGTGGCTCTTAAGACATCTTGGAAGTTGGGATAACCAACACAAGTAAAATGATAACAATGAGAGAATGATTCAAGTGGGTGATAGTTTTGAAATAATTTGTTTAAAATTATAACTATTTACTTTGGCGAACCAGTTAGACTATTTTTTGTGGTTAGTGACCCAGCCGTTTGTGGTTAGTATCCCACACCTCCAACCACGTGGCTATAGTTATGTGATCTTTTGGTAGATTATTATTATTATTATTATTATTATTATTATTATTATTATTATTATTATTATATTTTTGTCATTGCGCTTTGCTACCTGTTTGGGATGTATGAATTGATTCTGTCAGAATATACTTATAAATTGACACATGAATTGATTAGGTACTAATCCAACACCTTAGCCCAGTTAATAGCACATCTTTCTACAGAGTTAAGGATACCAGGTTCGATTCCCGGCATGGCCGCAAATTTATCGTTGGTGAAGTGTGGGTTTACCCCTTCACATTGATAAATTGATGGCCAGGAAATGAACTGGATGTTGTGCATGTCCTAGTCTTAAGTTAGACGGTAATGGAATACTATATGACTTGAATAAATAACTGACTTGGACCACAGGTTGAAAACAGTAATGGATGTAAAGTAAATTGATTAGGTATCCTTGGATTGCAAGATAATTGCTTTACCACTGGGATATATATGATTTATCTCATGTTCAGGATCCTTTATCGTTTAAGGCAAAGTTTCTGGTAGACATTTGAGATCATCAGCTAATTAATAGCCATCAACAACACAGCCATTGTGACTCAAGGTTGGCATTCATGCTGCTGCTTGTACAGGGTTTCAACTCTACAAGATTGCATCACAGACAATAGATTGATATAATTGTTTAGTGTGGATTATGGCCATTCATATGGTTTTCATTCGACAATAGTGGGAAAACTCACTTCGGCAGCTGCATGGACTAAGACACTACTCTTGCAATAGATTAGACTACCGATGACGAGGAGATCGAGGTTCAATCCCGGTCGAGTGTACTGTGGTGTTTTTTCCCCCTAAATGGTTTCCCACTCTCTCTCTCCACACAAATGTAGGTACACTTCCTCTAAATTCAATCTTTCTTATCCTTAACCCATTTGTGTAATTAGCACATAAGCTGAGGAATGCCAGGTCTTCACCGTGGTTCAGAT
Source organism: Timema californicum (assembly GCA_902141385.1). Taxonomy (NCBI): domain Eukaryota; kingdom Metazoa; phylum Arthropoda; class Insecta; order Phasmatodea; family Timematidae; genus Timema; species Timema californicum. The sequence goes on along the minus strand of CABFOW010002897.1, from coordinate 20,611 downwards.
TCCACGTTAAACTGTAGGTCCTCCATTTCATCTCACAATCACCCTATCATTACACATCAGCGTAAGTGAGTATAACCCGAACGGGTATTAAGACGCGGTGCTAATAATAATAATAATAATAATAATAATAGCACATAAGCTGAATGTGTAGTAAGTTGCTGTGCTAAAAAAAGTGGGGCAGTGACAACTCGATATGAAAATAAACCTGTAACATTTGTAAAATTGTGTCAGTATTTTACCACTGGGCTATTCAGGATTTGTCCGGTGCTTAGTCATTCATTCATCCCCCACAGCTTGAAACAGAGTCTGTGATTGGTGATTGAGAGCGTAGCCTGTTGACTTGGGTTGCCACAACTACTTTAAACTAAAATAAAACTATCCATTCAACTATAAATTATTGTGTTTATTACATTTTAATTGAAAGTTACAGTCAATAGGTTTGAGAGTGCCCGGAATACATCATTTGTGAAATTATACGATCACATTAAATGTAAACTTCCCGTTGGTTATTTCTTAGTGTTGTTTATAAACAATTTCTTAATCAAGACAAAAAAGCGTTTGTTTATTGAACATTGACTTTCACTACACAAGTATCATGTGGAGGACCATTTCACAAACTTTAATGTATAAATAAATACACTTCCAAATATTGTCTAGCAATTTAGAAGCACGCATGCTCATGTGAGTATAAAGTACACCCTGATGTTTTAAGTGGACTGAATAACGACATTGTCATTGATAATATAGCGGACATGACCTTAGGATTAAATTTAATAATAATAAAAATATAGATAATTCACCTCACTCTTCAGCTTGCACTGAAACATAGCCTCGGTGGTATTTATAAATATATTTTAGGAGTCCACATTTCAAATCTTACAACCTTTAAGAAAATACAAACATATTTGCTACAGCCAAAATTGATACCATCTTATTATATTAATATTGTTATTTTATAACTATTGATAATACAGGGCCTATATTAAAAAGTAGCAACTGGAGGTCACATCAGTTGACATGTGAATGTGTGAAAGTAGATTTATGATGAGACAGAGAACATAAAATATATGTTGATTATTTTGGTTATAAAAGAAGTGTGGGGGTGGACTGGCGGGTTCCAAGCGGCTCAGAGTATAGATATGACTGCCCTTTAGAGACAGGAATGAGATCTTCAGCCAAGTGTGTTATTTCTCTTCTGTGAACATTGGTACATTTTCTAAAGATTGACAATCATTTTGTTTCCAAAAGTATAAGGCACGTTTAAGTTGGTAACAGCTAACATTGAAGAATAGTATAAAGATTTTGCTATCTGACATTTTCATGTATGAGTCACTCCTGTTGATAAACTGTCGACTGAGGACGTTATCTTGTATTGGTTATCTTTTATCAGCCGGTGATACTGATAATATTATTAAGAGATAATTTAATTGTAATTATATTTACTCATGAAGCCCCCCTCCCATTGATTTCACATTTGCTTTGTGTAATATTTCATCAAATAAATTGTTATATACATTTATGGAACACATAGTTAGAATAAAAATTTGTATGTGCTTTAGAAGAAGAAAACAATATCATAATTTAAAGTTGTGAAAAAAAAACAGTTTGAAGGTGTGTTCAAGTTGTTATCTTTGCAAAGTCAGGTATGAAAAATTAAATATTGTTTGGTTTTAAAAATAATTTGTCATCAAATGGGGGCTTGGTTCTTTGTCTTTAAGAGGGCAAAACATAGTTTTGAGTTTAAAGGCTAAAATGGGGTGAAACCCAAATGATACAAAAAAAAGGTTAAATGAAACAATATAAAATATAATACACTGCTTCATTAATAAAAGACACTGTTTCATAGTAGGAGAATGTAAGTACACTATGATAAAATAAAAAGGCTCTGTTCAACTAAACACAAAAATTAAGTAATATATTAATAGTTATAGGGCTTATAACCTTCAAAAATAAGAATGATTCTTTAAAGTGAATTATATATTTATTTAATTTATTTATCAATTGTATGACAAAAAAGTAACAAGAGAAAATGTACTTTAAAATATTTTATGGGTTGAAATTCAAATTCCAGCTAATAACATCTTTATTTTGTACTTCCATACATATTTTTTAATATTCGTAAAACAAAGTATCAATTCTGTCAGGACGAGCAACGGTGTAGGAATGGGTACTCGCCTACTAATTTTAAATGATGAATACACAATGTCATTTGTACCCACCCAAACTATCAGAGTATATTACTTACTACCCGCCTCGGTGACGTAGTTGGCTAACGCGCTAGTCGTGTTGAGCTCGACTGCTGAGGACGGGGAGATCGAGGTTCGAATCTCGGTCGGGTGAACTGAGGGTGGTTTTTCCTAAATGGTTTTCCACTCTCCCTCCACGCAAATGCGGGTTCACTTCCTCTAATTCAACCTTCCCAATTCCTAATCCATTAGCGTAATTAGTACTTAAAAGCGTATAACCCGAAAGGGTAGTAAGACGCGGTGCTAAAAAAAATATTACTTACCATCTAGAGATTAAAATTGAACTATTTTATTTAATATTCTGAAAATTGAAAGATGTCACTTGGACACAGGAATTGAGCCCGGGACCTGTCGCTTAGTGCGCCAATGCTCTGACCACTGAGCTATCCAGGAATCGTCCTGTACTCTGGATCATTAAAACTTTGTTTTAACTATGAGAAAATGTCAAAACATGTTTAAAATATCATGCTTGTTTAGGCCTAACCTCATAACCAACAGTATGAGTGCCCAATAGTGTGGCGCACGAATACATTTATTAAAGCCCTTCTTTGTGCCAGTGTAGTTGGCGTCATGTAACACTCATGTCGAACTTTTACCGTGTGCTTTCTGTTAAATAAGAACAGTGCGTTCCAAACTTCAAACTAAGTGTTTAATAGGTTATGGGCCCAGACACCCAACAATTGCGTAAATATCCACGTAATATTTCGTAAAAAGTGTCCGTCGGGTAATTCACAAATCCGTTTTGTGAATTCACGTTCGCGTTAGGAAGCAACGTGGTTCGCCATTTATTTATCGTTAGGTTCGCGCGACCAGCAAACATCGTGTGTTTGAGGTTATATAATCCGCGAGACCAAAATAGAAATAATGGCCGAAAAGTTTGACGTAGCACACGTAAATAAGTTCGACGGTAATAATTATCACCAATGGAAATTTCAAATGAAATGTGCCCTAAGGGCAAAAGGAGTCTTTGATGTTGCAAAAGGCGCCATAGAAAAGCCGGCAATAGACAAAGTGAAGGAACTAGAAAAGTGGAACAAAGACGACGCAATTGCTATGTTTACACTCACTACAGCTATGGAACTATCACAGATCACATTAGTTGAAAATTGTGATTCGTCCAAAGAAATGCTAGAGAAATTAGACTCTATCTTTGAGCAGAAATCAGAAATGAACAAAATGCTAGTCCACGAACGCTTTCATCAGTACAAGATGGACGCCAACGACTCCATTGCTCAGCATATTGCCAAGATAGAAAATCTCGCGCGACATGTGAGAGAGACTGGTGAAACACTCAGTAATGTTACTATAATGACCAAAATTCTTGGTAGTCTACCTCCCAAATTTAGAAACTTCAGACAAGCTTGGCTTTCACTAGACGAGGCTAGACAGACAATCCCAAATATGACGGCACGCCTGTTGGATGAAGAGGCTAGTCTCACATCAACTGAACAATCGGAAAGTGCATTTTTATCTTCAACAAATTTGAAAAGCGATTTTAAAAGTTCTAATAATTCTCAAAAGTCCAATCAAAAACAAAGGAATAGATCAGGAAAACCAAGGGTAACTTGCTATAATTGCCAAAGAAAAGGACATTACGCAAGTGACTGTCGTGCACCTAAGAAACCCCGAGAAAACGGACAGCAAAACACTCACAGTGACCGTTCTCAACAGGGTCATTTTTCAGCATTCAGTGCAGAGCAGCAGGATGTTATACTAAAGTCAGCAATCGCCACCGAAGATAATTGGACATTGGACAGCGGTGCTTCTGCACATATGACTAATCGTCGTGATTATTTTTCTAAATTTGAAGAGACTGTAGACAATACGAGTGTCGTGCTTGGAAACAACCAAGGTCTTTCTGTGAAGGGAAGAGGAAGCATTAAAATAAAGAAATTTATCAGAGGTAATTGGTATGACTCCATCATCACAAATGTGTTGTATATTCCTGAACTAAGAAAAAGTCTTTTCTCTGAAGGTGTGATAACTGAAAAAGGGATGAAGATCCTTAAGGAAGATAGATATGCAGAAATTTACGAAAACGGGGAGCTAGTAGCAAGCGCGGTCCGTGAAACCAACAATCTGTATCGAATGTTATTCCGCACAGTGATCCCACATCAAGAAGTAGGCCTAAATTTCACCGCAAGTGGAAGTCTAAAATTGTGGCACGAGAGACTCGGACACATAAATAAGAGAACTCTGCGTGAAATGGTCACCAAAGGCTTGGTCGAAGGTGTAAATATTAATGACCTTGAAGATTTCTTCTGTGAGTCGTGTCAGTATGGTAAACAGCACAGGTTACCATTTTCGCCCTCAAAGCATGCCAAGGCCAAACCAGGCGAACTCATTTACAGTGACGTGTGTGGTCCAATGTCAACACCATCAGTTCAGGGTGCTAAATATTTTGTATTATTTAAGGATGACTGTTCAGGCTATCGTGTTGTATTTTTCATTAAGCACAAAGCGGATGTTGTTGTGTGTTTCAAAGATTTTGCAAACATGATAAAGAATAAATATGAATATTCTATTAAGACCCTACATACTGACAATGGGACAGAATACTGTAATCAGGAAATGAAAGAGTATATGTCAAAACATGGAATTGAGTTTGAAACAACGGCACCTTATACTCCTGAGCAAAATGGTAGAGCCGAACGTGACATGAGAACCATAATGGAAAGTGCACGTTCAATGTTATATGCAAAGGATATGCCAACATATTTATGGGCAGAGGCAGTAAACACAGCTGTTTATATTCTAAACAGGACTCCAACCTCTCAAGCACCAAACTCGACACCCTATGAAATATGGAGTGGAAAAAGGCCTGTAATGTCACATTTAAGAATCTTTGGAAGTGAGGCATACATGCATGTACCAAAGGAACTGCGAAACAAACTGGCGCCAAAGAGCAAGAAACTCATCCTTGTGGGATATGATAGAAACTCAACCAACTATCGTTTGCTGGATCAAAGTACACAGAAAATTACAGTCTCAAGAAATGTGATTTTCAATGAAAATTCAAGTAGTTTCATTCCTAAAAGAAACACTGTAGTCCCAGTAGTGATAGAAAACACACATTCTGTTCAAAGAATTCAGCAGGAGGACGCAGGCCCTCAACATTCCGAACAGAACGACGAAGAACCCAGGCACATTAAAGCAAATTACGAGCTGCGACCAAGAGATGTCATCAGGCCTCCCAAACGCTATGAAGCTAACCTAGTGGAAATAGATGTACCTCAGACCTATGAGGAAGCAATGAAGAGTCCTGATGCAGGGCAGTGGACTGAAGCAATCAAAGAAGAACTGGAAGCGCTGGAAAAGAACAACACTTGGGTGCTAGTATCACTACCTCCTGGTAAAAATCCAATAGGTTCAAAATGGGTTTTCAAAGTAAAACGCACCGGAGACGGAAACATTTCACGATATAAATCAAGACTGTGCGCTAAAGGTTTTGCACAGAAAGAAGGGGTCGACTATAATGACACATACTCTCCCACAACACGGTATGACTCTATACGAGTCCTACTCGCTATCGCAGCTCAACAAAACTATGAAATAATGCAGTTTGATGTGAAAACAGCATTTTTATATGGTGAACTCAAAGAAGATATCTACATGCTTCCACCAGATGGAATCAATATAGACCAAAACCTTGTCTGCAAATTAAGAAAGTCACTATATGGCCTCAAACAATCATCGCGTTGCTGGAACGAAAAGTTTGATGGTTTCCTGAAAATGTTTGGATTCTGCCAAAGTACTGCAGATAAATGTGTTTATCGAGGGGATTTCAATAAATCGAAGGTTCTGCTTGCGTTATATGTTGATGACGGGCTGATCATGGCTGATAACAAAATGGCACTACAACTCGTACTCGATAAACTGAAGACAACCTTCGAAGTCACAATCGGTGAACCAAATTACTTTGTGGGTCTGGAAATAAAACGAAATAATGTGAACGGATCAATATTTCTACATCAAGCCAACTATATCAAACAAATAATCAAGAGATTCAATCTTGAAGACTCCAAGCCAATCAGTGTGCCTGCTGATCCACACACTCACTTGAGTTCAAACATAGGGGAAAATGAAGAAATAAAAGTACCCTATCGAGAAGCTGTTGGCAGCTTAATGTTTGCTGCAATAGTTAGTCGGCCAGACATTATGTACGCAGTTGGAAACGTGAGTAGATATTTGGCAAACTATGGACCAAGTCATTGGAATGCAGTCAAACGCATCTTAAAATATCTAAAAGACACATCCAGCTATGGCATTGAATTCACAAGGAGTGAGAATCCACCCCCATTAATTGGCTTCTCGGACTCTGACTTCGCAAACGATTTGGACACCCGACGCTCCACAACTGGATACCTCTTTCAATTGAGTAATGGTCCTATAACATGGGCTAGTCAACGTCAACAAACCGTTTCCCTTTCCACTACCGAAGCTGAGTACATTGCTGCATCAACTGCGGCCAAAGAAGTCATCTGGCTTAGACGTCTTCTACTTGACATTGGGGAAACAGTGGGAGAGGCCACAGTTCTAGCGGTTGATAATCAGAGTGCAATGCGCCTTGTGCGAAACCCAGAGTTCCACAAGAGAACCAAACACATAGACATACGTTACCACTTCATACGTGAGAAATATGAGAACGGTGAGATTGACATCAAGCATGTACCCTCTGAAGACCAGTTAGCAGATATACTAACCAAACCTCTTCCACGTGATCGTTTTCAGACACTCCGCGGTGCAATTGGAATGACAAGACTTGAGAGCTGATAAATGCTTTTCATTGACATTGATATGTATATAAAGCTGTTTATCATTTTTGTTTTGTTTTTGAAGCTAATTAGTAACTATACTTAAATAAGCCATATTTCTAACCATTTGCAAGACTGTAAACAAGCATTCATTTAGTGGGAGTGTCAAAACATGTTTAAAATATCATGCTTGTTCAGGCCTAACCTCATAACCAACAGTATGAGTGCCCAATAGTGTGGCGCACGAATACATTTATTAAAGCCCTTCTTTGTGCCAGTGTAGTTGGCGTCATGTAACACTCATGTCGAACTTTTACCGTGTGCGTTCTGTTAAATAAGAACAGTGCGTTCCAAACTTCAAACTAAGTGTTTAATAGAAAATGTATCTAATCACCTTAAAAATAACCTATAAATAGCTTTTAAAGACATCCAATGCTCATAAATGTGTCCTGAGCTCCACTTTCTGAGAACCATTCACAAACATCCATATAATTTCATCGCTACCTTCACAATTTTTCTTCCTCAAACGAAACATGCTGTTGCTTCTGTTAGGAAGAGACTTAATTTTGTTACATACAAATATATATAACTAATCACGCCATTCCCTTATGGGATAGGCAAGAAACTGTGAATATAGCTAAAAAAAACAGCTCCACACTAACTGTCTCCACACTTGACTATCCTTGCTTATTCCCTTCACTTCAACAACATCCATACACCAAGTAATACATGCTCTTTTATTCTTAAAACTCTTAAACATAAGATGCTTCTTTCACATTTACCTGTTGGATTACCCTTCAAACCTCACTCCTTCAGCACCCATTCATTACTGACTCTGTCCATACAAGTTTTTCCATATATATATTTCATTCCAACCACAATCACCTTACTCTTATGTATCCCTATGTTAATATAATTAAATATAAACCTGCAAACATTATGGTAGGATGGGAGGGAATACCACTTAAACCAAATATTTTTCCAGTTTTCTGGCTAAATTAATCAAATACTTCTCCAGTAGAAACATTTAGTTTAATTGTTTACATATAACAAACTAGGCAGTTCTTAAATATTAGTAATGAGCAAAATATAACTAAAATAGGACCTATCATCTTTATTTAAAAAGTTTATCTTTAAATTCTATAATGCCCATGACAAAGAGAAAATACATTTTAATATCATTATGTGCAGAAGATTAAACCAAATGCACCTACTGAATCCATGTTTGATTTATTTTGGCCACAAACGTGTTTTGCTATGAAAACAGTAAAATAATACAGGCCTAAGCTCGTGTTCCTTCCATCCCAATCCAAGCGTGTTGCTACAGTAGCCCCATGGCTTCTTTGGTGCTGACTGACAGCTTACAGCTGACTTTTGATGGCTTTGAAAAGTTACTAGGCCAAATTATGTATCCCTACGCCGAACCATGTGATCTGCAAAAAACATTTGTTTTGTAGCTTTCACTTCTGACAGTCAAAATTTAGGTATATACATAAATGTTGACTATCAGAAGTCAGCTGTGAGCTGTCAGTCAGCACCAAAGAAGACATGGAGCTACTATATATGCAGTGTTATGTGAGTGGTTTGATACACCTAAATCTGACCAGGCACTAAATCATTGAAATATCACCTATGTATTGTGGTGGTTGGATCAGACGACAGTTGTATTTTCAATCTTATATCTAAATGCAGTACGGAAATGGTCACAAGAGAATAAAAAGGTCCAGATAGGCTCAAACTTCCCACCGTTATACTAATGATGATATTAACTTATCTTCCAGTACCAAGCCACCATGACAGGCCGAGCGGTTCAGATCCTGCAGACACAGAACAACAACGTGACTCAGTTCGACAACGAGGCTCTAGAGGCCGTGTTTCTGAGGGAAGATGTCCGAGACAAGAGAGTCGTGGTCGTGTCCATCTCAGGAATATTTGGCAAGGGAAAATCCTTCTTGCTCAATTACATGCTGAAATATCTAAACAGTCAGGTAAGTTCATTTCACTGTGTAGCCAAGTAAGCAAGTGGCAGCCCTAGGGCCTATCAGAGGCTTAAGTAGGTCCATCAGGTGAGCTTAGGTGACTGCCCAGGGTGCAAGGCCGTAGCCACGCCTACATTTCTGAGAGCGGTGTTAAGGGCACTATGCCTCTCCAAATGCCACAGGCAAAGAAAAATTCCAAAATTTAAATGCCTATCGAAGCTATCTTAAGTTTATTTTTATGGTAATTAAGAGAAATGTTTAAGTGTTAAAATTTGGCTAGTATTTATAAACTTACACAGTGTCTCCTCCCCCCAGGTCTGAAAATTTAAATTGATAACTTCTTGAATCAAGCTAAAATTACCGGCAGAACCGAAAGAGATTTCCGATTCTTTTCAGCATTATTGCCCTCTGAAAAGAATATTTCCCCCTGAAATCAATTTGCCTCCTTTCTATATTTATTTCACTCTCCTCCTATGTTTTTGATTAGCAAACGATTTAAAACAAACTCCAAATATATTCTAAATGGAGTGAATTAACATTTTAAAAAGCCACCAAGGATCATTATAAATATCCTATAGGCATAGAGGCATCAAGATTTCATAAAAATTCTGAGGGAAGACTCCTTCAAATAGAGTCTGGAGGACTATAATTTTCAATTTAGTTTCCAGGTGAGGATCACTACAATAGCTTAAAGCAGTATTTATCAAACCCTCTACAGTCACATACCCCATTTGGGGCCATTGCCTATCTAACATATTCCTTTTATATAATTGTAATAAAATATATAGTGAAACAAATATCTGCTACCTTATAAACATTGTTTCCCAATTTTAATAAAACTTTGGTGTGAATGTTTATTCCAAAGCTTATGTAACATTTTTGTGCTAAGTCAGGAACATAAAGGCTTATAAAAGTCCATAACATCTCCTCAAAATATGCGCTGATTTGTTTAGCAGACTCACTATTATTAAGAACTATTTGATGATTAGTAAAACTCATTGATGTATTGCATACTCCCTGAAATCTTTCCTGTACCATAGTTTGAGAAACATCCTTTTAAAAGGCATAAAATCGTCAAATGTTTGCCAGACGAGGACCCTGGAACTCTTTAGGCCTGGGAGAGAGAAACAAGTTCCTCAAAACACCTTTTTGGTTAGGTAAGCCCCCCACCCCCTGACACAAATACGGTTTCGCCACCACTGACCCAACCTGGATAATTTCAAAGATGATTTTTATTTTCTTTAATAAAGTTGAAGGTTTAAAAATTTGTGTTTGGTCAAAGGTTGAGTCATCCGCACCTACATAGTCCAATTATCATCATCATCATCAACTGTTTCCAGCCTGTCAGCTTGGATCAGTTTAGTAAAATGCTTCCATCTTCCCCTTTAATTTTTTCCCTTTTTCTCCGCTCTCTTGCACACTTTCTATCATCTGCTCCTTCCATCTCTTTCTTGGCCTCCCTTGCAGTCTTTTTCTACATACTTCATTTCCAACATTTTCTTTGGCATTCTCTCTCTCTCTTTTTCCATCCTCATTACATGTCCATACCTTCTCAGTTTTCCTTCCTCTACTGTCTCATGTACTCCCTGTACCCCTACTCTTTCCCGAATAACTTCCTTCCTGATCTTGTTCCTCCTCGTGACAGCTAAGACTAGGGTTGTTAGTCTGGTTTAGTCCGGACCTGGAAAAGTGTTGAACACATTAATCCTGTGTTTGATCAGACCTGCCAATGTAACTTGGTCTACTGTACACCCATTGTAATGAAGAGCTTTGATAAAATTACTAAACATTTGGTTCATTGGTTAGATATAAAGTCATACTTATTGATTAATAATAATAATAATAGTACAACCCACTTCATTGGCTGCATGGTGTAAGGCACTATTCTCGCAATATAAATTGCCAAATTCAGGGAGATCGGGGTTCGATTTTGGTCGGCTATACTGAGGATGGTTTTCCCTAAATTATTTTTCACTTTCCCTCCACACAAATGTGGATACACCTTCTATAAATACTACCTTCTTAATCTCTAACACATTAGTGTAATTAGTACATAGGCATATAACCTAAACCAGTAATAACAGGATGTCCAGCCAAATTATATTTTAAAATTCCCTGACTTTTCCAGGTTTTCCAGAGCCAATTACCAACTTTTCTAGTCAATATATAAATATTAAGATTGCAATTTAATGTAATTATATTTTTTGATGCATACCCATTCTAAAATTCAGTGGCATTGCACGACATATATTTGGGGGTGGGGGCGAGGGTGAACAAGTGTTTTTCACAAATCTAATCATTCAAAAATTAGAAAAATTCCCAAGTAGCAAAATAAAGTACAAGAATGGCATTGTTGAGAACGTGGAGGGGATAGGGGTGGGCCAGGAGGAGGTTCAATTTTTAATTATTTTTTTCTAATTTGGGGAGATAATTAAGCCTTAAACCGATCTTTTAGGCAACTGTGTTTTTTAATTAATCTATTTATTTTCAAGACCGTAGCCAGCCAATAATTTCTGGTGGGGGAGAGGGGGTTTATGTTGCAACATTACCCCCTAACTGCCGAAGGCTTGAAGTAATTTTAAATATTAAACACCTCTAGAAGCTCTCTGAAGTGCTTTTTATGGTAATACAGCCCGCTAATTTGTACTTGTATCTTAAGTTTTATATGGTTTGAACCATAAATAAAGCCATTTTGTTCATAAAATTTCGAGGCTGGTTTGAGCCCCCAAAACCCCCTCCTGGCGACTGCTTTGTTTATTTGTTCATACTATATTTTTAAAGGTACAAGGCTTTTTCAGTGCAACTTGAATTATTATTTATTTCAGTTTACCGGCATCTGAGCTAGATATCCAATTGAGCTTAAATATATTTATTTATATTTGTAGATATTGTTCAAATCGTTTCTCTGTGGCCATCATAACCCTTTAATAACTTGAACGCATTCAAATCCTAAGTTTTTTTCATTGTGTATTACTACCAGCCCGGACTATCTACAGTTAACTACACCAGTTGGATAGATAGAATTTAGAGGAAATGTACCCTTATTAGCTTGGAGGAATATGGGGATAAACTACCCATGGCCAGAATTAAAATCCTTACTTCCCCTTCACCAACAAACCAAACCAAAAGAGCGTGACATTAAAGCCGCATGACCACTAATGATAGTTTTAATTGTCATAAATTGTTATAGTAGTGATTATATGTGACTAATATGTAGTAAAGTAGAATCAACAAGCCCGGGGTTGGGAGATGATTTTATATAATGCTATCAGCGTTACAAGACTGCCACAGTAAACCAGTCAGCAAGAAGCTATCAGAGTGGAATATCAAAAGGAACCTAGGTAGTAACTTGGTCGTTTTTAGCACTTTAACAAATTACATTTTTATTAGAATTTCCCATCTTCTTGTAATCATTAAAATCTTTGAAAAAGTAAATATAAAGCTAAAACCTCTATATTGTGACCCCACCAAAAACTACCTGCGACCCCCAAGTTGAAAACCGCTGCTTTATTATAACACACTTGGAAACAATATTTAACTAGTTGGCTCCCCGAGATGTAGAACTCGCTCGTCACTTTATCAAAAAATTAGCAATTTGGCCATGTTTATTTAAAAACATTTTCAACTGTAAAATAAAGCAACAAAAAATAGAATTTATTGATATCTCTACAGCATGTTGATACCTGTTTACCAATGTCCTGCTTCATAACCTCATGGAAGTTGCCCTAAAATGTTAATATTGATACTTCAATAAAATATTCAAAACATATTGTAATTTATCTCGTGAGGGTGAAGGGGCTTCCCCTGACATTTTATTAGATAGCTTATTGCATATTCAAAATCAGCATGCTAATCAACATGGTTATATGACATTTCAGGCAAATCGAGCACTAAATAACTCATTTAAAAATGTATTCCAAATTTGAAAATGTTAAAGGGTGAAAAAAAAATAATTATTTTTTTGGTTTATTGTAGTCTACTTAATCAAATGAAAAATTATAAGAGTTGTAAAACACAGCCCTATTACTACTCTTCCTTTATTTTTGCTTTGAGCCTATTTAAATTGCTTTCATGAAAGCCTATTTTAATAAACAATGAAATAGACATCGGTTCAATTCAAACTAGTATGGATACTAGATAGGAAAATTAGTGTGTATTTCAGAATTCAAATATTAACACTAACCTCAATGACTTCATTTCATCAGTCAGAGCTTTCGATAAGAAAACAATAAAATGTATGTATGCTTTCAAAATTGAATAAAGCCCTAATTAAGGCATTGGCTGTACAACATATGATAATTTGAACCATAAAACTGCCACAGTTAACAGCCACAAAAGTAACAACTAAAAATACTAAACCATTAACAAAACATTGGCTGACATTGCGGGCTGAGTGAGATTTTGCTACTGGGCGGCTCATGTTCCCTTTTGACTCGTTTCAATACCGCATTCGGCATTGACTCATTGGCTGTTGTCTCTGCCTACTGACAACGGCGCTACTAGACTACTTGACTAACTAAGCGTTCTACAATTTACTACAGAAGAAATCTCTTTTCAATGTTTGATAATTTTTGAATTTAGGATTTTTTGTAAAGTAGGGATCAACATTTGGGAAATTTTAAATTTGTCTGTACAAGTCTGTGGTTAAGGACTTTCATAATATAAAATAATGGGGTACAGAATAAACCTAGAATTTCCCAACTCAGATCTCATATCTTACAAAATTCCCAACTTTCGAGCTTTTAACCGACATTGGGAAGGGGGGTTGACACCCCCCTGAATGACACCGGCACGACACTCCTGCTGAAATTATGTCACATTATGAGGTGTTAAAAGGTATTGGCCCAAAGCTTGTCAGATAGTGTGCTCTGAGTTAGATTCTATTGAGATGATATTGTGACATTAAAAGATCGCTTTACACCAGTACAGTTTAAAATTGTTGTGAGACACATTATTTTTTAGTTTATCCTCTCTATATCCCAATCACTTTTCACACATGCACATAACCATGACTCAACTTTGGCTAAAGACACAGGGAAAAGGGCGGAAGACAACTTGAAAATCACATGTTGGCCTTGAGAATTGAGATCAGCATGTTCATCTGGGACAGCTGTGTTAAAAATATAGAACCAAGGTGTGGATTCAATGAAAGAAATATATTAGTTTTACTATTGTAAATAATATTGTGTAATTTTTTTAGTGACTATGTGAAATTCCATAAATTTGACCAAATTCCCCAACTTTTCTGTGGTTTTTCACTGAGCAAGTAAATTCCCTAACTTTTCCCTATTTTCCAGGTCGTTGGATATCCTGAGTAAGACATAGTGCTAAAAAAACCAATAAATAATAATAACAATAATAATAGGAAATAACTCAAAATACAAAAGTCAGTTGTAATATTCAAAGTAAATAGTTTTCTTTAAACAAAATATAATTACATGCACTTTATTTAACCTTAGAGTATTTATGATGTGAGATTTAAATCTACTAATATTATTTATAATCTATCAGATTGTAGATAGCTAATTTCTTAGGGTCAAGTGGGGTACCTAGCACCTGAGAATGCTCCTGAAATTAATTTCAAATCCCTCTTAATCAGCTTTTGTACCATGTAAAGACCTGCAGTGGTAAACACGAAACTAAACTTCATGCTCGTCTAATCTGGTTTTTTGATGATTAATGAGTTGAGGTTCAAATCCTGGCTAGGTATGCTGGGAGAGGTTTTTCCTAAATTATTTTATGCTCTCCACCTGCAATTGTGAGTACATTTCCTCTAAATTCCACCTTCATTATCCTTAAAGTTATGTTTTTGTGAATGTAATTTACTCTGTTAATGATATTATTGTATTCAGTGTGTTTGTTGCGACAGTGCAATCCCCTGTGGTTGAACAACAAAACAGCACCCCTAGAGGGGTTCTCTTGGGGTGGTCGCAGTAAACGAGAGACTACAGGACTGCTGATGTGGTCCAACCCTTTCCTCATCTCCCTGCCCAGTGGAGAACAGGTAAACCACCATATTTATATCAAACCAATCAGGACTTTATCTTCACATTATTCAAATTTACTATTTCAAAGGTTCTTTAAAAGCAAACAAATATTATTATTATATTATTATTATTAGCACCGCGTCTTACTACCCGTTCGGGTTATACGCACTTACGCTAATGTGTAATGGTANGGTAGGGTGATTGTGAGATGAAATGGAGGACCTACAGTTTAACGTGGAATCCGAACCACGGTGGAGGCCTGGCATTCCTCACATTCACAAGATGTCTTGTCAGAGGTGAAGGAAGGGTTTGGTAATCAGATAAATCTGTGCCGGTACCGAGGATTGAACCTCGGCCGCCAGCACAGAAGTCTGACACCTTACCCCTAGACCACCAGGTCACAGCAAACAAATAGTTATAAACACTTAATTATGTATTTATTTTTCTGGTCTACATTTCTTTAAATCCATTTGTTTTTTAATTGATGAATATTGTTGTAGTTTGCTAATGCTTTGGATCTTGTGTGTATTCCATGTTCCTTCTAAGTTCACAATAGTATTTCGTTAGCTGGGTTAGTATATCTCCTTGTATCTTGGTTATTGCTTGACACTGGAGCAAGTGTTCTCCATTCATGATCGTATCTGGTAGTTTGCACAGGGTGCAATTGTGCAAGGTATAAATGTTTACTCTATGAAGATGATGCATCTAAACAATCATGTCCAACGGTTAATTGAAATGGAGATACATCTTTTTATCGATAGCAATCAGGAATAAGGTTTTTATGAACCATTGAATGAACACTTTCTTTTAGTAAATTTGTCACTGCTATTTATTCTAAATGTATACCTACATGATAATAACTAGAGTCAGTTCAAATACAATATTTTACCAGTCTAAATCTCAAAACCGGGTTGAACCATCACTAAGCTGTATTAGAACTCTAAAATAAATTTCAACTCAAATGAGTTTTTAAAAATCTCGGATCCATTATTTTCTAGAATCCTCAAATCTAAAAAATCCAGATTTTTTTTGTAGGAGAGGGCGGTGAAATTTCCCCAACAAAAGAAGCAAGGAATATTTTAACATTGAATTCCTCTTGAAGTCATTTTTAGTTAATAATAATATTTAAGTTAATATTTATTTTAGTTAATAATAATATTTATTTATCAGGGGGAATGTTGAGCCTCCTCCAAATCACTCCCTCTACTCCATTTACATGACCTGTAGAAGCTCTTAAGGTGATTTTATTAAAGGTTGGATTATTTTGTTTGCTATCTTTCAATAAGCAAACATTATGATGTAATATCAAACTAACCAACTGCTCTTTTTCCTTAACCATATAATTTTAGTTTTATTAATAGAAAAAAATGTTGTAGATGTAACATTAGTTCATTTTCAACAACTTCTTAAAGAATATTTTCATAGCTATGAGACTATATTCCATTCACCGTAGGAATTGACTTCTGAAAGGACTTTTTCCCTACCATAAATCTACTATATAGTAGGATATTGGTAGGGAAAAAGACCTTTCAGAGAGTAACTCCTACCGTGAATGGAATATAGGGCCCGTATGCAAGGACGATGCTGAGCACAGCCAGAGAATGAGCCTCGTACTAGTACAATCTATGACGCAATATCTCGAGTCTCGCCAAAGTCTGGTCTCGGGCTGGCTCAGGCTATACTCTGCCCTTACTACGAGGATATTTCCACAACATGGCGCTGCGCGCATAGACAATCGAGACAGCTGTTTTCACGACAGGCCTCATGCTCTGCTAGTACTCAGCCTGTACTCTGGCTGTGCTCAGCATCGTCCTTGCATACGGGCCTAGGTGTGATGAAAAAGGGCTCTAGATTTAGTCGTTCTCTTGACATATAGTCATTTTTTGATAGGTCCACAATATTTTTTTGTAGATATTTGAGAATTAGAAATGAACTTTCTTCTTTACCTTGAGATAAGAAGTTTGGTAGTTTTACTTCCCCTCTTTCTTATGGACAGGACAAAGTCAGGTTATAAGTGAAGGCCATAAGCGAGTATAAACTTATACAGAATTGTGAAATAGTTCCATAAAATGCCACAGATCACTGTATTTGACAGTGATTGATACTTTCTCGCTGACTAAGGTGGCGTCAAACCTAGGCAACTGCCTGAGACAGAACAAATAACAAAATTAAACTTGTTTAATACCCTCTTAATAATTGTATCCCTAAATTAGAGTGAGCCGATGCTTTTAGTGCCAAGGAGGTCAATGACTCCCAAAATGTAGGACTTTCAAGAAAAATGTGGACACTACTAAATAGAAAATTAAAATATACTTATACAAATTCACTTAATGTGTTTTATTGATAACCATATTACTAATTTTATTGTACATTCAACCATATTTTTCAGATGAGCTTATCTTTTTTTAAATGCCTTGTGGCTTACAATATACTTATAAAACTTGGAAAATGTCAAATGGTTAAATATTACCTAACCAACAACAAATCCTTTGCTGAATCTACATTCAAATAATTTCTCTCGCATGTTCATTGTGCAGAAATTAAAAGAAAATCCATGTCATGTCAATGATATATATAATTAATGTAATTCAAAATTACTGAAAACGGCACTATATATACTGCCATATTGCCATATATATACTGCCGTTTTCACGAGTTTTGAATCACGTCCATAATGTTTGCTACCATCAAAATATTTTACCCACTATATTACATGACAAATTTTCAAGTTCTGAATATGCATATAACACCAAAATATGACAAATATATTTATTGTGTCAATATAGAGGACATTTTATAACCTTTGAAAATTCCTCTCGGGCACCAAACAAAGGGTGTAAAATTAGGACAAAAAGTACATTGTTTAGTATATTTACGAACTTTTCTGACATGTCAAGGAAACCGGCCAATTTTTGTAAGTTGATACTTTGATCTAGAGAGTGATATTCTTATCCAAGTACTACCTAAGGGAATCCTTGGATTTATTGTTAACTTGTTTTTCTCCCAGGTGGCGGTGGTTTTAGTGGACACCCAGGGAACATTCGACATTGATACGATAGTTCAGGAGTGTGCCACAGTGTTCAGTCTCAGTCTCCTCATCAGTTCAGTGCAGGTGTTCAATCTCTCCCGCAACATCACCGAACATGACTTGCAACACCTTCTGGTAAACATCTCCTTCAAACATGAGTTGAAACTGTCGGGAACTGATAGATTTACAGATATAAAAACACAAGTTTGAGATAATAATAATTATTATTATTATGGTGCTGTGATATGTTTTTCTTAGACTAACTATCAATAAAATGTAAGGGTCTTAACTTTAAATATATTTAAAACAAAATTATGTTTGATATACTGCACAGCTTTTAGTTGAGAAGTGTTATATCAAAAGAAATATTTTTGATTTGGAAAATATCAGAAAATCCTCTGTTTGTTAGTCATTGGGACCTTAATGCTTAAGGACCATAGGATTTTGATTTGAAAAACCTTTTGTAAAATACAACAAATCTTTTTGTGATTGGTAATGTCAACACTACTATATTTTTAGTGTTATTTTATAGTAATATATTGTTAATATCCGATAAAAATAACAACTGCAGATCATTATGGTCTGGTGAATGAATATGTGAAAGTGGATCTAGCAACTTTTTTAACTTTCATAAAATATTTTTATATGAAAATTAGACTGAAACTGTATTTTTTGAAAAAAAAAAAAAAGAATATATTGATATGTGTGTGCCATAATTATGTTAGAAAACAGTGACATAGCCAGAATTTCATATCAGAGTGGTCATAAAGAAAGTTCATCCTTCCCCCACTCATCGGCCTGATATCCCCCCTCTCTCTCTCCTCCAAATGCCGCCATCACTGTTGTATAAGTACACATTGAAATTGTGTTAGATTACGGCTCAATCAACTCAAACCAGCACTCCATGGTGTTGGTAGACTATAGGTTATAAAATATTTTCAGTTTGAGACACTTTATAGGAAGAATGCAAACAATATTATCTATTCAAACTCAAACACACAAAGAACAAAAATAAAAGTTCAAAACAAAATATGAACAGGATTAAGTAACCGTTTAAGTTTACTTAAAAAAAAAACAGTACTTAAGAAGTAAAATTTGCTGAAACACAAATATATAGTATATACAAACATCATTTTGTAGTTAATACAAATAAATAAACTAGTAACAACAACAATTATTGTATTAGCTGTTTTCTTACCATGATGGCCAAAGTGCTGTCTGGATCGACGTCACTCTACCAGTGATACGAAATGAGAGCAAGAGCACTAGGTCTTTCTTTCCCAAAGCTGCTGCTGTGAAAGAAAGGGTTGCTAAAACCCCCAAAAATCTGTTAATGTTGGCAATAAATGATTTAGTACGTTTTTCTAACACCTCAATAACCTGTTTCATCTTCTTCACTCTGTCCCAACAAATATGGTATTCTCCTTTCAATGCAGTCAAAGAACACTTGTGTATTAAGTAATACTAGACGACTTCTAACCTATTGGCTTTGTCGGGTGAAGCCCAACCCAGGAGGAGGACTTGAAAAGCAGTCAGTCAGACAGTCTTCATTCCTTGTACGTCCCGCTTGCTAACTTTCTATAAGCTAATCTAAGGATATGGAGCTGGAGACTGGGTTAGATCCTCAGCTGATTTTGTTGCAGAGTGTATCATAGTGTCTTTCGTTTATTGACTGTAGGAGCTTGTGTGTCGGTGTTGAAGAGATCATTTGATAGCTTGGAAGCAGAATAAAATATATATTTGAACTTAATGCCAGCATTATTTTGTAGTTCCTGCATAGTAGAAATAATCTCACTTGAACACCTTTAGCAGTGTCTAGGTCATACTTTAAAGAAATATTCAAAGTGGAATGGTGACAATTAAGATATTTTCGCTCAC
Organism: Timema californicum; assembly: GCA_902141385.1. Classification (NCBI taxonomy): domain Eukaryota; kingdom Metazoa; phylum Arthropoda; class Insecta; order Phasmatodea; family Timematidae; genus Timema; species Timema californicum. The sequence goes on along the minus strand of CABFOW010002897.1, from coordinate 739 downwards.
TAATAAATACACTAGGGAGTTACTTTTCTGTACAGCCGCAAGAAATGCGCAAGCTCACAACTGACTGGCACATGGCACATTCCCTACACTTGCAATCAACACTTTGGTTAATTTTGCAGGTGGTTGAGCTTATTGGCCTGCGCAGGCAAGTCGGAGTGTGTGTACGATGTGGCAGACTCAGTTCAATTTGCAGGTGGTTGAGCTTATTGATCTGCGCAGGCAAGTCGGAGCGTGTGTATGATGTGGCACACTCAGTTATTTTCGCAGGTGGTTGAGCTTATTGGCCTGCGCAGGCAAGTCAGAGCGTGTGTATGATGTGGCAAACTCAGTTAATTTCACAGGTGGTTGAGCTTATTGGCCTGCGCAGGCAAGTTGGAGCGTGTGTACGATGTGGCAAACTCAGTTAATTTTGCAGGTGGTTGAGCTTATTGGCCTGCGCAGGCAAGTTGGAGCGTGTGTACGATGTGGCAAACTCAGTTAATTTCGCAGGTGGTTGAGCTTATTGGCCTGCGCAGGCAAGTCGGAGCGTGTGTATGATGTGGCACACTCAGTTAATTTCGCAGGTGGTTGAGCTTATTGGCCTGCGCAGGCAAGCCGGAGCGTGTGTACGATGTGGCAAACTCAGTTAATTTTGAAGGTGGTTGAATTTATTGGCCAGCGCAGGCAAGTCGGAGCGTGTGTACGATGTGGCAGACTCAGTTAATTTTGCAGGTGGTTGAGCTTATTGGCCTGCGTAGGC
>CABFOW010002896.1:68716-88248 GCA_902141385.1 Timema californicum | reverse complement strand
AGTAATTCAATCCACCTCTGTAAATGCTCATCGTTAAAATCGACTTAACACATTTATAAAATTAACACTTCAAGTTTCAGTCCCTCAAGCGTTTTTTATCTCCTTCCTTATAAACTCTAATACTAATACTATGGATTAGAAAAAAAGTATTTTTTTAAAATCAAATAATACTTTTGTACATTTTAACGTTAAAGGACCCAGATTTTGATGTGACATGTCATATTTTATTTGTACAGCACAGACCATGATCATGTGCTATTTTGTGTCTCTTTTAGGTTTTTAGACCTATTTTCTTGGTTCACCTCCTCGTTTTGGTAATTTTTAGGCATTTTTGAATAACTTTTAAGCATTTATGTTGAATAAGTATGTTTTTAAGCTCTATCAATATTTTTGGAGGCATAAATACTTTCTTTAATCGCATGGTTGCCGGAATGAGAAAATATGTGTGTAGGCAATGGACTTTGTATCCTTTTTGCTTGTATGATTGTAAAATACACATTCTTGACGAGATACAGTTGGTAAAATGGAGAGTGTTGATTTGGAAGCCGATATACTTTTTTATGAATCAAATATTTGTAAATTAATTATAGCATAGTACAAGAGCTTAGTAGAGAAAAGTTTATATCAATTACACATATTTTTTTAAATCCAGGCTTTTTTTTTCAAAGTCCGAGATTCGGTCTTTATGAATTTAATTTCGCAAACTAAAAAATAACTTTCTTTCCTTTTATCTCTCGCGTAATCTCACGGATTAAAATGTTTGCTAATTTTACAAATTTATGTCTTAAAATTGCACGTTTGAACAAATATTGCTTAAAATTGACCCCTGGGGTATGAATCCAGACTATAGAATTCTAAGTACTGGACCAATTATGATATAATTAATGTAACTGCAAATAAAAAATAGTACTTTCGTGTATTTTTTCATTATTATATAACACTCATGAATAGTTTTATAAAACATATCTCTCTTTAATGTTTTAAATGACAGTAAACAAAAGAGATAAATCTAATTATTGATTAATAACCGATTTGGTCCCAAGATTAATAATTTCTGTAGATTGCTATTTTTTATTCACGTCATTATCTTATTATATTTTTTCTTTATAACAATTATATTTAACATTACGTTTTTTATATTCAATAGCAAGTAGATTTTAAACTTTTGTGATGCAATTTATTGAGTTTAAAAATATTCGTTTCTTAATTTATTTTATAAAAACCGAACAATTTGTTCCTTATTAATCTTTAATATAGGGACTGACGTGATTAATTATGCATGTATTCTTTTTTAATTGTATAATTTTTTATTTCTCTCTGTTAATACGTGCCACCGTTATAATTTACCATAAGGAGATGCTTAACACAGGTTGCGCCACCTTATAAAATATAAATCACTTGCTACCTGCAATCATTCCTTACTTAATTGTTCCTTAATCTGTGAAACACCGCCATTTTATTCTATCATTTGAATTATTTCTTCCTAAATTGTGATTGAAATTTTACGATTTTAAATGTGATTTTAATTAAAGGATAAATATGTTCAATATTACAAATTTAATGAACAAGATAACAGATAGGGTGAGTATAATTATATTTGTTTAAATTTGTATTTAACAACTCAATTTTTTCGAATTTTTTAATTTGAAATATTCAGACTGCCCCAGAATGAACATAAGCCGGCGATATGATACTGTTACTACAATACTCTATTCAACTTGTGACATCTTAAAACATACTTTCTATCAGTACATTCACTACATACTTACATTACTTATTCTATCCCTTGTTTCTATATAAACAATTAAATACTAGTTTAGTTATCTTTAACAACAAAGACTAGAAATCAACATTGTTGTTGCTTAAAAATCTTGGCTTTAAATTTGAGACTTCCTAAAATATGGATAAGGTTCTTGGAATTTTATATGATTTGGGTTATTATCACTTCATTACAATGCTGTGCAAATCTATGGAAATAATTGCAGAAGAATAGGCCTAGCTAACTTGTTTGCTATACAAGAATAAGTCAATGATTCCTATTTTAGGTTATATCCCAAAACATATTCTGAAACTTTGACTCTGCATTAGTGGATAGCAGGGAAGCGGTATAGGAATGTTAAATATTTTATTCTATGTTAGTATTAAACTATGTCCCATGTTGAAAAGAGAGAAAGAAAGGAATCCTCAATTTTATCTTCTATTCCTCCACCACATAGACTCACCTTTTTACCTTCCTATTCAGGATTTCTTAGTTTAACCTCACTAGCAAAAGGCCTACTAACTTAAACTATATTACAAGATACAAAATTAGTCTACTATATGCTAAAGAACTGCTTTGTGTTTTAATGTAAAGCAATTATTAATAATATCTTGTCTGACTTGACATGAGCAAGCTGACTTGTCCTATTCCCAACTTAAGAGAGTACTATTGTCATTTATCGTCATTGATTCGGTCAACCTACATGAAATTATTTTTCAGATATTTTGAGAAGCTGCCGATGTCAAACCAAGGAAAAATGTGGGTATTTTAACAGCTTGATTTAATGGCAATTCAATATTAATGCGGTGAAAAATATTTGAATTAGGGGCCCATATAGTTATCTAACAGTAATTTACTGCTCTTGGACTAGTATTACATTTTTTTATCAAGTATCACCATGTTACATTTTTTCATATGGTCCCTTGCAGATAGCAAAAATTAAAATTTTGCTTTGTTAATTGACCTTTTGATTTAACCCCACAACATTTATTTTTCTTTGTAACTAAGCCAACATTGTCTTCCTAGCATTTACACAAAGCCCAGATCTATATCTTAATTTTTATTTGAGTTAATAGGGTCTAAGCCCTACAATAATAGACTTAAGTTGGCTTCTTCTAAGATAGCCTGTGTATAAAATTAAAAGGACGAAATTTGAATAGTTTTGGAAACGTGTCAACTAATACCCATTGGTGAAAAACCTATAGTAGCCTAATGATGTTGAAATATGTTATTTATTTTTCCCCATTAAGTTTCCAACCTTAATTATATTTTACTCTATGTATGTTTCATGCACTGAAGGCCTATTGCACTTAGGCCTATATATTATATCACAACATATTAGGTCTATACCTAGTAGGCCCTAATAGATGTAGGCTACATGATGTCTATTATTCTTTCACGAGCTAAGTTTACCTAGATGACATCTCGAAATGTTACAAGAAGTAATCCCTAATATATCGCTACGCCAACAGCTGACATCTATCACTTTGGATGACTTTAATGAAAACAGTTGGTAATATATTAATGTGATAGTTAACCACAGTAATTTAGGCCAATATTATTTATATATTTATTTAAAGTCGGACACAAAGTTTATTTATAGTTTTATTCCCCTTAAAAAAATATTCACACCACTTTCACAAAAACTTCTATTGAACATAGCCTCAAAATGGCGACTGACAAATCTAAACCATGTGGTTGAACATGACGGTAAACAAGTTTTTTCACAATGATGCAGACACGCAGTTGATGAAAATATTTTATTCAGTTAAATATTTCAAAATACGATAAAATAATCATAAAATAATTTATTGTATATAAAAAAAAGACAACAATTTTCTCTTTTCCAAGTAAATACGATGCCTGTATTAAAAGGTATTGATTTATGCACTATATTACACTAAATCAGTAACGTTTCAAAACGAAAAATAAGTTCTTTTAATTATGTTAGCGTATAACCTGAACGGGTGGTAAGACGCGGTGCTAAATATTATTATTATTTTAATTATGTTTAAAATTGTTTCGGGTTGGACTAAAAGAAATTATTAAAAAAAAAAAATAGTATGAGAAAACTTTAGTTTATGTTATTTTAAATGTAATGTATAACAGGTAATTAAAGATCTTTACATTTATAACAAAACTGTGATCTTTTACAAGTGTTAGCGACCCAAAACCTAAACATATGATTTTCGAACTGTCATCCAAGTAAAATCCTATTATGAATGGAATATACCAATACTGGAAATCTACTTGATTTTATTTTTGTTATTGGAATAAACTGGAATTTTGAATGTGATACTGGAAAATATCAAGACTTTTTACATTGAGTGAAATGTTGGATTGAGCATTTTGAGACTCCTTATATTATTTGCAATACTGATAGTTCTATTTTGACGACCCCTAACTTACACCGCCTCTGGTGTACATGTTTGCCACACAATTCATGACCTTGTAGATGAACTTGCAGTGGGGATGTTTGCCTTGCTGACCTTTCTCTTCTCAGTCTACACTAAGCCCTCCCTCCCCCCTTCCCCTTACATACTAGAGAAAGAAACAAATAACTGTTTTGACTACACTAGCAGCCAACCTCCCCCTTAATCCACCACCCCAAACATTTTTCCAGTAGTAACCATTATGAGTGATGAGTTACTAGTAATGGCTCAAGTTCGAACACCTACTTCAAACTATTGGTGTACCTGCCTGACCTTGACATTCCAATGGCACAGTACAGTATTTGTTGTGTTCTTCACTTCATCCCCCCCACTCTTCCTTCCTTAAATAATTCACATCAAGTGGTGACCAGCTTGATAAGTTCTTCATGAATATGTTTCTAGAGTAAATGCATCCCAGGAACTACAATATTTCACTAAATTTTTTATTGTCATCTTCCATAGCAATGCAGCCGTTGAGCAAAGTTTTTCTGTAAATAAAGAATGTCTATTTGAAAACCTACATGAAGACAGCCTTATTGCTCAACGTTTAACTTATGGGGTGACCTGGCGGTCTAGGGGTAAGGTGTCAAACTTCTGTGCTCGGGGTTCGAGTTTCAATCCTCGGTCCTGGCACAGATTTATCTGATTGCCAAACCCTTCCTTCACCTCTGACAAGACGTGTATTAATCACAAGTTATGAATTTGGGGAATGCCAGGCCTTCACCGTGGTTCGGATCCCATGTTGAACTGTAGGTCCTCCATTTCATCTCACAATCACCCTTTCATTACACATTAGCGTAAGTGCGTACAACCCAAACAGGTAATAAGACGCGGTGATAATAATAATATAACTTATGATGCAGTCATTGCAACTGGAGGACTTCTAAATATGACACTTTTAATAAAGATGATTCATACTGTGAGGAATGTGTAAGGAATAAGGAAAGAAGTGCTTGAAAAGAAGAAAAATATAGAAGTAGACTTAAGTCAAAAAAGAAAAACAGTATCTGAAGAAATAAGAAAATTAGAAGTGAAAATAACAGTTTTGCAGAAATCAAAGGAAGAGGCAGAAGCGTTAGAACATGAAATGCAAAAATTGAAAAAGTTTTGTGGTTGGATGCATTCTAACTTTTGTCTACATTCTAAAAAAAAAATTGGTTTTTTGGGTTTTATCATCTTGGTTTCTAATAATGTTAGGTAACTGCAATTATCTTTTTTCCCCAAGTCATTTTTATCAACAAAATATTTGTTGGCTATTTTTCATTGAAGATTCTCTATTTATTAAACAAATTCATTATCAAAAATATAACTTGTGGAAAGTATTAACTGTCAAGGAGTGGTGGGGATAATAGTTTTTGTGGTAGAATAAACTCCCTGGTTTTAATCATTCTTTGAAGTTGCACCACCAAGGTTGATAACTTGTACCTCTAAAGCTCTACGAGCGAGGTGAAATACCTTCCAATTTGGCCATGAAAGGTGTTTTCACATAGTTTCCAGGTTTTTTTTACATGCCACATGGAACCGACGGCTTTACTTCCCCTTCGAAGGATGTTGAGCTATGATTTTTTCTCGCTCAAGTAAAAGCCTTTGGCCTCTTGGATTCGAACCCACAAACATCAGGTCCTGAGGCGAGCATTTTACCCCAAGACCACTGAGCTCAACGGTGGTATAGGTCTTTCAAAAAATATAATTTGTGTGTGTGTATGCACATGTGTTAAAGATAGGTCATATCCACTTTTTTTTTTCAAATTTGTGACAGACCTAGTCCTACTCTAACTTTTTATTGTTTAATGATTTTGAAAAAGGGATTGTTTGTCTCTGAGTACCTTTCATATATACTGGATTTATAAAAAAAATATAATAGAAATACCGGAAATACACTGGGATTTCAAATCTATAGTCAGTTAGACACCCTAATGTACTCTGCCAATTTGTAATAATTTACTTAAACCCCTATATTTAGTATAGCGCTGCACTTGAGTCTTAGGCCTACTAAATTTGACGATGAGATTAGCCCTTAGTGTTTTAGTTTTTACTATCAAGAGAATAATACATCATTTATCTAATTGACCGAGCATAATGAGGTTCAGTCTAATTCTACCATTTGGTATTTTGTGTTTTTGTCTGGAAGTTTGTTCCGCAATAACTATCAAGTACTGTACGTTGATCACTCTAAACACAATTTGGCAGGGACATTATTTGACTCTAAGGTCTAGTACGCACTAGGAAACATTGTTTGCCAACATGTTGCCCGTGTTTCAGAAACAGTTTGCCAACTGTTCCCCAACGGCAACATTTTTTCATGATGCCTTTGTGTTTCCCAGCGAGGAAAACATGTTTCCTGTGACCTATTTCAAATGGGTTACAAGAAACAAAGTCAACTGGCCAACATTTCCGACAACAAGCAATGTGGGTTGGTTTGAATATGCTATTTGGATACTTTGTTGACACTAGCATGGGTTTGCTTGCATCATCATAGGTTAAAAAGTGGAACAAAAGTGTGCTCAAGACCACACTATTGGTCCACTAAGTATTCTTGTATACAACCCCGAGTTAATCAGTTACTGATATCTCCTTTTGTCATATGTGGTCAGCCGAAAAAACTCTGGAACTGATTGAAATATTTCATACAAATACACTGTTGGGGGGTGGGACAGTTGAGGGCTGTAAAATCACTTAAAAAACAGGATATTTTTAATAAATTAAGTGGACGGTTTTCAGTTAGTGTAAATGAACATGAACCCACCACCGTTTGCAGCGGCGCTCAAATAAACACTAAAGACGCCGACTACATGAAGAAAGGAAACAAACATAATGGGGAAACATTTGAAAATAGAAGATAGAAATGCATGTTAACATAAGAGTTTAATGGTGCTATCAAACAAGCCACTACATAGACAAACATCACAGCACAATCCAATGTTTCCTAAACCGGCCTATAGGGATGGTCAAGGTAATTCACACTGCAAATCAATATGCTGACACATTCATAGAGTGAACTCGGCATGAAGCGCCAAAGGGTAACACTAAAGGTAAAACCCTGGTAATGCTATATCATTTCAGCCCCACTCTTAAAAAGGAATTGTTATACTAGCCAGAAAAATAAATACAATTACGTGGTTATTTTAAGTAACCTCCTCTCCAAGTGTCGGGAGACAGATTTTCTACACAATACAATAGTAATCAATAATTTCTTGCAACAAACCTCTTACAAGCTACTACTGGTGAGCAGGGCCAAAAAGAACCAGCTCAGCATAATAAATAAACAACCCTATTTTAAGAGATACGGACAATATATGCCACGCTTGTGAAGTTAGCTTGATCCTATTAATCTTGGCTACAACGGTTTCAGACAATTAACTGTTTGTTTTGGTCATAGATAGACCGGTCAAATATCAAGGGAAAGTTCCATTTAAGGGTTTTACGCCTTAACTTAACTTGGGTTGGCAGGTAACCAATTTGTCTAACCCGGAATGATGAGAAAAACAACCATACAAGGGCTATAATCAATGAAGAGGGCGAGAAACAGCCCCTTAAGCGAGCCAGACTAAAAAGTCAAATAAGATGCGGGCCCAGCCAGATGTGTAGAACCGACCCAAAAGTTGAACACCGCAAACAGGTGCACAACACAACTTAAAAAACATACAAAGCGCGGCCCATGCCAGAGGGGCAAAAACGACCCAGTAGACCGGGTGAACAACATGGCGTGTGGCGCCCAGATCCCACTAGAAATGTTAACCAATACCTAACTAGGTATAATCCTCAGGCCTGGAACAACCTAAGCCTGAAGGTCTTGCTGATGAAAACATGGTCATGCAGGCCAAGGAGTGAGATACACCCCTAACTAAACCGCTGGTCTTATGGACCAAGCAGAAAAATATGTGATGCGAGAGATCACTCATGGCATGTACAACATGTCATAATTAATAAAAGGCTAACCTAATAACACATATGATAATCTTGAGGGTAACAGACACACTCAACGGGTATGAAGACTATCCCTAAATTCTACATACAGACTATTGAACCACCTATACTCCCTACTAATTTAATAGTCTAAACTTTCTTGATGTATTATTTCCGGCCTGTCTGTTGACACCATCATTGTGACCACTGAGCTATGAAGTTTTGGCAGAACGGAGACACATTGGAAGTGAAGAATACTAGACTGGAACTGCGTATCATTCCCAGCGAACCATTGATTTTATAGTGGCTGACCATGATGAACCATGGGAAAGGAGGGGTGGGGGGGGATCACTCCTTAATGTTGAAAACAGCACCTAGGCACCAGTCGCAGAACCCATGCGCTCGCGGGTCACATGGAACTCTGCTCAGTTGTTAAGATAGCGCGGAAGAGACAAATCCAGTGTTGAATAGAGTGTGAGAGTAGTTAACTCTACCGATGGAGTCATTCTTGTTCAGCGATGTTCCCAAGGTGTGGTATGTAACAAATGGAGTTTTTTATATGTATATATATATATACACACACACACACAGATAATTGGATATCCAGATCTATATATTATTTCAAGAAAATATTTTATGTAGCTGATTCAGGTAGTATGGGCCAGGACTGGTTATCCTGCTACAAGTTTTTGTTTTCTGTCTTCTTGAACAGCTCATAACTATATACAAAGCACAAGCTATAGCAGCATCCTCAACATACATCTTTCACTCAACTGAACTCTGTATGGGAAACCAATATTTCATCATTGCAGTCTGGACTCGAAACAATGTTTCTTTATTGTTTGCCAACAATGTTTCTAAGTGCATACTGAGCCTTAGGCCGAAGAATGTATTTACTGGTACGGTATATGCTGTTTCATTCTGATTATCCATTTAAATATTGCGGCAGCTCAAAAGATTTTTTTGATTTTTGCTCATTTCATATGATTTGAATTTAAAATTCTGAGCAATCGATCAAGCCCTGTTTGGATATTTTTAAAATTTTGACATAGGCTAAATCTCTAGACTAATTTCTTAAACTACATTAATAAAGGTTATTCTATAGGATGACTATTTTGAAATGGGAATCTCTGGCACTATAGGCTGGGAGTACTACCTGCACGGTACCACATGATTAGCCTCCATCTTGCGATGTACTGCTGCTATTCTAAAAATGTCCATAATAGCTACTCATTGATACATTTGTAAGGCAGTTTAATCAACACAATGATCCATCTCACAACTTTTCGTATGTAGGTATCAAAGTTTCGGGAAGGAGGTTCTGTTGTTGACTCAAATACACCAGGTAGACGTAGGGCTGTTCGTATAGAGGAAAAATACTGCTATAGTGTTAAATGCAGTTACCCAAAGTATGCAGGTTCATTCTTAAACATGCTGGGGCTCTAAGCTTGTCAAGACTAAGTATTTAACGGATACTTAACAAGCTCCATTTCCATTCTTACAAAATTCAGGTAGTTGAGTTACTGACAAATCCACAAAAATAACAGTTGAAATATATACAGCCTCGATAAATCTGTTTCAAAACGATCTTGAATTGTTGGACAATTTGTACTGTTCTGATTAAGCACATTTTCATCTGGATGTTGCATTTAACAAGCAGATTTGCCACTACTTAGCGGTTGAAAATCTCTTGGCTATATCAGCAAAGGTAACTGTTTGTTTTGCTTTGTCTCGTCTGCCATAATTGGGCCTTATTTCCTGGAAGATCTTGATGGGAATGCAGTGACATTGAATGCTTACTCTTACACATACATGATAAACCACTTCTTTGCTCTACGTATCACTGCCATTCTTAATCGAGAGGACTTATAATCCAGTAATACGCGGCTTTAATACACACAGCCCATGTGAGCATAGCAGCTGTGCATAACTTGTTTGAATGCCATGCGATTTCATCATTTGAAGATGTGAATTGGCTATCCTGTTCTTCTGACATATCCTCTTTAGACTAAATTCTTTGGGCTTACTTAAAAGGTGTTGTGTACAATACTGAACCAGCCACATTGATTGATTGATATCAAACAAGGTATAACACAAGAGATTGAAAACATACCACAGGACATGCAGTAATGTTGAACTTCCAAAACATACTTCAGTAGTGTATACAGTATAATGAAGAACATTTGAAAGACATATTTTTTAAGTCTAGACTTAAAAGTTGTAAGAGCCAATATTTTCTATTTAGCAAAACCTCCTTTCTTTTTAGATCATTAGTACATAATTAAGAATGCTCATTATTACATAATTAAAAATGCTCATTATTACATGAAGTGATCAGTCTTTTTTACATTTTGAAAACAAGATTTGTATATGAATATTGAATATAGGCTAGCATTAATTTGTGTTCTGTCCAACTTAATTGCCAAGGGAAAATATCAACTTCAAATCCAAGGAGAAATAATAGAAGATATTTCAATATGAAATTCCAATAGAAATCTTTAATGTAGGAATATGACATAATTCTTAACATGATGTACTTAGCATTTTTGGAGTAGGGGGAGCAATGTTCGATTGTTCACAGAACTACAGTACACTAGTTTATCATTTGGTGTTACAAATATGGTCGAGTGATATTCAGACAAATACATGATCTCTTGGGGTTTGGTTTTATTTAATATTTGTCTAACTAAGGTGTAATCACAGGAAATAAAAGTACAATTTTAATTTTTATATTTAAGCCCAGGCGTCCAACACCGTCCTGGGTTTCTAGTCTTTAGCGTCAAAGATTGATTCTCAGCATGGCCGAAAAATTTATCACTGGTGAAATGTGGGTTTACCCTTTCGCAGTAATGAATTAACAGCTGGGGACTGGGTTTAGTGTTTTTCTTAGTATTAAGTTAAGATTATAAGGCATATGAAGCTATAACAGGCCTAGAAAGCCAGTGGTGAGAGACATATGGCTTGAATAAAATACAGACCCAGGCTACAGACTGGAAACAGTAATGGATGTAAAGTAAATGTAAGCCCAGGCCCTATGCTAGTTAAAAAATTATTAAGTCTATTAAACATGGATGAAATAAGCTGGCGGGTAGTACTAGTCTTGGCTCTTTTAGACATTTATATAATGTAATTCACAGCCAATTATATGCATGCAATGATAGCATCCACACATTTCTAACTTATTTACACATTTAATACCATAGCCCGGCGATTTTCATCTTTTTTCAACTTGCGTCACACTGAACATGGCACTAAAATTGTCAAGCCACACCACCAATTTTTTAAGGATATGTTTTATCATTAAAACAAATAGGCCTATTAAGATTGTGTTTAAAAGCTCAATTTTTAAAATTTGAATAATTGTTTAAGGCCCCTACTTTGCAATCATTTTCTATAGACAAAGTAGAACAACATAACTTGTAAACTATTAGCTCTATCTTAAATACATGTTATTTTGTTAATAGCACCAATATATTTATCTTGAATAATTCTTTGGTCAAGAATTTAATAGAACTGTGCATAGCAAAAATTTTTGTTTATAGCTTTGCATATAAAATACCAGCAAAATGCATATTTTTTTCCCTTGGATATCCTATCAAAGCTAGGGATTTTTTTAAACAATATCAACCTGTATTTTGAATTTAAAGAGTTATAATGGCATAACTCTCAACATCCCTAGTAAGCAAATTTTGCATCTACTGCTATTTTCTTAAAACCAAACAGTTGTTACAATGTTGCCATGTACTCATTACAGTATTAATTAAACACTAACACAGGTGTTCTTAATCTATGGCTCACAATATAAACGTGGGCTTTCAGAATGAGTCGCTGTAGCTTCCTCCCCCCTTGGCCCCTGTGAAAAAATAAATTAAAATATATAAAAAATCTTACAAACAGGACATAATTTAAAAATATAAACTTTCTTCAGGAATACATTTTTACCATCACTAATAAAAACATGATAATATGAATGTGTTCAGATTGAATAGTAGGCCTACAGGTACAATTGTTTTTGGTAAACACGGAAACCATCAATACATTGCTCCTCTTTGCTACTAGTTGACTCCCCCACACCTTGCCAACTAAGCTGACTCACCAGCTTGGGTACTGCTGTGTTCATTTCAGTTGTCTGCCTCCACTTACCCTAATAAACATGGTCTATCATTTTGGTACTTCTTGCTAGTGTGTGAAAATTAAACCCTCAGGTTTTTGGTATGTGATATTTGGTCACTGTTGAATTTTTATTTACTAGGGTACCAACCAAACGTTTGTGACTTTATAATTTACATAACCCCCAAATATGAGCCATCAGTATAAAGACCATATTTCTTAAAGGTGGGTTTCACATTTCTCACAGACCAAGGAACATTAAAAGCCACATTGTGTCGTCTTTGGTGATGTACTAAGCAATGAGTCACTAAAACAGATCAAGGCAAAGAGGCACCTTGAAACTAACCAAACTTAGTTACTAAATAACAGAGTTTCTTTGAAAGAAAAGAACAGTATCTAAAGGGACAATGTCTCAACACTGGAAATAAGGCTGTTTATTCAGGCCAACAAACAACTTTTTCTTTTAACCATGTTGCTTGGTGTATTGCAAAACAGAAGAAACCACATACAGTTGGAGAGGATTTAGTAAAACTGGCAGCAATAGACATGGTTTGCATATCCTTTGATGAATATGAAAAAAAATATTCATATTATTTTATCACCGCGCCGTGTCCTACTACCTGCTCAGGCTATATTTGTATGATAATTACTCTAATGGGGTAGAACAAGAAAGGAAGCATTATGAAGGTAATTTACCTGCATTTAATTGGGAGCATAGTGGGAAACTATTTTGGAAAAACCACCCTCATTAGATTCTCCCATCATCAGCAGGCCAGTTTAACATGAGAGAGACACCTTAGACTGAAGTGGATCACACACAGCACCTGTACTTATGGTGCACCATCAATGCTTGGGGCACGCCAGGGCTTCTTTGCAAGAGTAAAGAAGGTTAATATATGGATACAAGTGTTTCATTTCCTTCTTCATAGGGAAAATCTTGCTTCTAAGAGGCTATCGAAGATGATTTGGATATGGTGATAAAAGGGGTTGTTGAGTTTGTCAAATTTTTTTAAAAGCACTGTCACTTAACATTATATTTAGCCAGATATGCTTAGAAATGGTACACTCATTTGTTGTATCATTTTGGAGTTAGGTGGTTGTCTCAAGCAAATATACTTAAAGAGCTGTAGCCTTATGCGAAAAGATAGAAATATTTTTATCTGAAAAGAACCATCCTGTTTTTTCCTGGTTCTCTAACCAAACGTGAGCATTGAAATTAGCTTACCTTTCAGATATATTTATGGAACTTAATTTGAACACCTTAATACAAGTTTGCTATCACACTATCATTGGCCTTACAAATAAATTGACAGTATTCTAGGAAAGTTGAATCTGTGGAAAAATAAAATAGAAGAAAATAAAATGACTTCTCTCCTGATTTTAAACCTATTTCTGGAAAATGAAAGCACTGAGCCAACAGAGGCTAAAAATGTAATAATTGAGCATTTGGAGAAATTCACTTTAGAGTTATATCACTACATTCCAATAGATATGGCCAAATAAAGTTGGGTGCGAAATCCATTTGACATTGACATTGAAGACTTGCCTGAACACTTTTCAGAAGAGCTTACTGACGTCTAAAGGGGTGAAGCTTTGCATCACAGTTTCCTAAAGATAACTGAGCCATTATGCTCATTCTGAATATAACTTAAAAAATAAAGATCTTTTTTAGGAAACAAAGTTATGAAAGTGTAAATTTTGTTTTAGGCTTCCTACCTATGTGAAGCTGACATTTCTACACATTCTGTGATGAAAACTAAGATTAGAAGCTGACTACAACCAGAGCATGAAATGAGATTCAGCCTTTCAAATACATGACTATGGTTTGAAGTGCTTTCAGCACTAGTGCAAGTTATTGAAACTTTACATAATAAATCAGTTAAATCAGTGCCACCAACGCACAGGCTTTTGGACAAAACTACTTGACTCTCACAGACCTATACATTCAATCAGATGTAAAATCTGAGTAAATAAAAAAAAAATCATTAATTTTTCTCACTATAATAATTATATTACTTTATACTGGACCTGGCAATTATAAATTATTTTAAAATTTCAGGTTTAAGCTCCCTTTAGCTTTGAATGGCTGAAATGTATAATATACATGCACAGGAGTAATGATATTTTCCTTCTAGTTTGATGCTGGTTTGATATTATTATGTTACACAATTATAAAAAAGAAAAATGTGATCGAATTTTACACTCTCGTACACAATACAATAGCCCTATAAACAGTACTGTAATAAAATATAATAAAATAGATTATTTAAAGGCGCGAAATTTCCGTTTGCCAGTTCGCCATTGGCGGTAAAACATTTGAGTTTGGTGACCAAGATTTTGTTTTTTAAAATGTGTTTCAATACGCTCAAACTAAACAGGCTCAGATTCTCATGTCTAAAACCAGTGTGTAGGTACCTTAGAAAGCGCACACTTTCCAACCTCAGTTTCTGGGCAGTGGCATTTCCCTTTAATTGGCAGAAAAAACTGCTGAGTCACATCCTTCTCCCTCCTTGGACACCTCTAATTGGCCCCCCAAGGAACAAATTTTTCAATTTGGGCTAGAAGAAATAAAGAAGCTCTTCATGTTCTTGAACCCAAGCCTGTTTAGCGAGAAAGTGGAACTTCGGTTGGCAGAGTGGCCAGAATACAAACTTTTATTTCCTTCACTGACTTTGAATCAGTTGCTGGAGAAAATTCATAGTGAAAAGTGTTCAGCAAGATTCCCCAATTTGCTTCATTTTCTCACATTTTGTGCTACTCTACCAGTGAGCACAGCTTCATATGAGAGGGGCTTCAGCTGCTATAAGACTCAAGATGGCTTACAGGAACTTTCTCAAGACTGAGAAACTGGATGATTTTCTCCAAATTTCCCTCCCTGTCAGAGTTTTAACCAACAGCTGTGTTTGACAAGTGATACTTAATACTTAGCATCGCGCCTCACCACCCATTCGGGTTATACGCTTAAGTACTAATTATGCTAATGGGTTAAGAAATGGGAAAGTTAGATATAGAGGAAGTGAACCCACATTTGCGTGGAGGGAGAGTGGAAAACCATTTAGGAAAAAACACCCCCTGTTCACCCGAGCAAGATTTGAGCCTTGATCTCCCCGTCCTCTGCAGTCTAGCTAAACATGAAATTAGCGTGTTAGCTAACTACGCCACCAAGGCAGGTAAAGTGGTACTTCAGAGCAGAAAGGCAGTACTAGACAACAACATAAAGTGTTACTTAAGTTCTTACTTTTTAAAAATTGTTCATATTTTTCATAATTAAGAATATAAAATAGTGGCGACCAAAGATTTTAGTCTGGCTAGTATCTTCAGACTTGAAATTTCTTGCACTGAATTATTTTACAACACTGCTTGGATATCTCCTTCCTTCCAGCATCTTTGTTTGTATGAGAACTTTTATAATATGCACGAGAGGATAAACTATTTGTCTATATGATTAAAATGTTCTTTTTGTACATTGAACAAAAGCAAATCATTTTAAGTACTGTAGTAAAATAGGTGGACAAATAAAACAGAATTGTGTGATATCTTGCAGATTCTTTTATTTGTTTGGACGAAGCATTTGTTTTTTTTTTAGAAAAAATCTATCATTTTCTTATGTCATTCACTCATTTAAATTTGTATTTGGCCCATAAAGTCTTATTTGTTTAGTTTTATGTAAGCTGTGTTTATGAAAAAACGTACCATGGTACATACAGGTCGGGGAGGGGGTGTGGAGGTGTCAAGGAGAGCAACTCTGACATTGTGAAGTCAAATACACAGGATTTTAAAAGAACAATTTTGTACATGGCTCAACATAACCTTCTTCCCAAAGATTAATATTCTCTTTTGAATTAAAAGAAAAGTAATTAAAAATATTTGCAGAAAAGTATAATCTTTACACCTGTATATTTAATTTAGGATATAGTTTGTGCTGTAACTTATTTTGATTCTAATTTTATATTTTCATTTTGATATCTTATAATTATGGTTTGTTAATATATGTAGATTGATATAAGTTTTTATGTTGGAATATATGTAGATTGATATAAGTTTTTATGTTGGCAGGGTCATGATAGAGAAGGACCCGGTAAAAGTCCCCAAGATGATACTTCAAGTGACCAAAGTGCTGAGGGTTTCTTATGCCCTAAATGTCTGAAGGCATTCCCAACTCCTGAAACACTACAATCTCATTATGAAACTGATCATGAAGGTAAGCTTGAATAGCAGTTAAGCCAATGAGAGTTTGACCCTAAAGTTGAAATTGGGATACAATTGCAAATAAAGCTGTAGCATTCTATGTATCCTGTCGATATCAAGTTACCAGGTTAATGAACTCACCAGGGGACTTAATAATCATATTTGAGAGATCAAGATTTAAATGGTTCACATTTTAATAGGGTACATTGAGGTTGGTTTTCCCCATTGTGCCAGGGTAATGGCAGTAATTTCTTCTTACTTGCCTTCTTCATCCTTATCTCTTTAGGTTAAGTCACTATTAACTGTGCTGTTGGTGACCTGGTGGTCTAGTGTTAAGGTGTCAGACCTCTATGTTGGGGGTCCAGTGTTCAATCCTCGGTTCCGACCCAGATTTGTCTGATAGCCAAACCCTTCCTTCACCTCTGATAAGACGTGTATTACTCACAACTTGTGAATGTGTGGAATGACAGGCCTCCCCCACGGTTCGGATCTCACATTAAACCGTAGGTCCTCCATTTCATCTCACACTCACCCTACCATTACACATTAGCACATGTGCGTATAAGCCGAACGGGTTGTAAGACGTGGTGCTAGTAATAATAACCGTGCTGGGGCTCTCAATAATGATATAGCTGTTTAAGGCACTAGACTAGCATTTGTACTTGATTGTTGTTGATGGAAAGATCCCGGCTCGAATCTTGGTCTGGCGTACTGGGGATAGTTTTCCACGTGTGGTTCTTACCATAGTTTTTCCCATTTTTTCTTCATTCTTAAATGGGAGAATCTCCTCTCCTACCTTCTAATTTTAAGTTTCCTTGTGTTAAACATTAATACACCACAACCATTTTTGTAAAAACCATCCTCTAGAATAATAGAAATCGTCTTTTAACCATCTCAATGATTATTACCCGACCAGTCAAAAATAGCTACGTCCTTTCCATAACCTGATTTTACATACAATGCGTGTGGCAAAAATATTTAGCATATTATTTTTTTATGCCGCTGACACTAGATAATTTACTTCCTGACACTATTGTACATCATATAATGAGTACAAGTCGAGTTTTTAGTAAACATTCCTAGACGTTTACAATCAGTTATGTGGACAGCAATCAATTTCTATGAAAAAACACAGATACAAATAAAGCTGCCACTATCAAATCTTTCTCCATACATTAGATTATAACTGAAAATAAAAAACCTTAAGAATGGTGAAATGATAATAGAATCTTGGTTATTGCCTGTAGATGCATTATTTTACAAATTAAAAAAAATAAAGCTGACATAATTATCAGCAGTAAAATTCACTCATTTTTTGCCACTCTTATGATGTGACGAATTCAGGTTAAGTCTGGTGATGTTGCTTCTCATTTGAAAAACAACTAGATTCCAATAATTTAGTTGAGTCGTTAGTGTGTTTTTTTACTTAGCTAAAGGTCCTAGATTCGATTCCCGGCATGGTCTAAAAATATATATTTGGTGACGTGTGTGGGTTTTGCCTTTCACAGTAATGAATTAATGGTGAGGGCTGATTGTTGTATTTGTTCTTATATAAGTTAGTTTATAAGTTATGTACTTATCTAATTAGCTGGTTCAATTAGTCACCAAGAAACCAAACTAAACCATCTTAATGCCTACATTCACATGCTCCCCAATATTGGGCTCTGTTGGTAAAATGATGGATGCTTTATAAGTTTTTTTTGTTATGACACAATTATTTAAATTCTATCATTTATTGTATTGAAAGTTGTGTTTCAATTTAATTAAAATGTGGTTTGTAACAGGTAACAAGGCTGTACTGAGCAGATAGGGGCATAACCTGCCTCTCTCTTTCTACCCTTTCAGAAAGCATGATTAGTATATAATGTATTTGTTGTATTCCTTAAAATGTGTAGGCTTGTATGCTAAAATCAATTATATGTTAAGAGTTGTAGATAAAATATTTTATTATAATAAATATTTGTTGACTGAGGCATTCCCTTCTCCCCCTTCCACATATTGGCGACAGTTCTTGCAACTCTTGTTTTGTTTTCATAAGAAAAATGCACAAATAGAAGCCGAAAGAATCATTTTTGTAGAGGGAGAACTTGCGGTAGTGCTGCATCTAGATGAAAACCGCTGAACTAAATGAAGTAAAATCACCTGCTATAACAATTTAAATTGCTAGACCTGTAAATATTTATTATATGATAACTGTATGGATATATATTGCTTTAAAATTGTATTTTTTTAGCACTGTCTCCTACTACCTGTTCGGCTTATACACTTATGGACTAATAATTACGCTAGTAGTTTTTGGAATAGGGAAGTTATATTTATAGGAATTGTACCCACTTTTGCATGTAGGAGAGCTACACATTAATATAATTTGTTTGATATTTGACTATCATTCGTTAAAAAAAAGGAAATTAAGATTAATCCTTGTATTTGCTAGAATTAAATAGTTCATTTAAATACAAACATTTTCATATTATTTACATTACAACTATGAACCAAATCCACAAATCCTGCCCTCCTTTTTACACAGTTGTGATGTCATTGTTTAGGTTATAATAATAGCCAATACGTGATATAGAAAACTCTTAATCTTTGGGGCAGCTCAAGAAACAATAATTTTAAATTTTTAAAGTTGCTCCCATACCCAATGGGTTTGGTGACAATTCAATCACTGAAGTGGGTGGCATTATGTTATTTGGTAGATATACTACCAAGCTTTCTTTGTATGACCACTTTATAATCCAGGGTGTCTACTAAAACTGGGAATAAACTTGATTTTATTTTTGATACTGGAAATACTGGAATATACTGGAATTTCGAATCAGATACTGTAAAATATTCAGCCTTTTTTACATTGAGTGAAATATTGGATTAAGCATTTTGAGACCCCTGATATTATTTGCACTACTTACAGTTCTATTTTAACCTCCCTCATTTACTCCCCCTCTGCTCTAGTTTGTTTGCTACACATGTAGTTGACCTTGTAGATGACATTGCAGTGGGGATGTTTGCCTCACTTGCTGATCTTTCTATTCTCAGTCTACACTAAGCCCTCCCTCCCACCTCCCTCTTACATATTAAAGAAAGAAACAAATAACCGTTTTGACTACACTAGCAGCCAAGCTCTCCCTTACACCCCC
>CABFOW010002896.1:56075-68447 GCA_902141385.1 Timema californicum | reverse complement strand
CAGTATTTGTTGTGTTCTTCACTTCATCCCCCCCTCTCGCTCCTCCCAGCTCGCTTATCCTTCCCCCTCTATCTGCCCAAAAGAAAAACTATTATTCCTAAGCTTGGCCTGGTGCGAGTACCCTGCAGAACCCACTTGTTTATCTTGTGACCTTTGTGTATAAGAAGAAATTAGTAAACTCAGAGGAAAACCCTCTTTTAAAGGTGATTGGCTGGACAGTACAGTGTTTAAAGATTGGCTGTGGCTAAAAAAATGGATTGTGATAAAAGTTCTTTGTGTAAAACTAACTTTGATATAAGTAACATGGGAATATCTTCAATCCCATCTCATGCCAAAGGAAGGAAGCATGTTGACAGTGAAAGCTGCTAGTGGGAGCAAAAAAATATTAGCCTTGGTCTCTATGGCCAAAAATGCAGTGTCATCTGTAGGCCTACATGAAGATGTACATTTTAGTGTTCCAGAATTGCAATGGACAGCCTAAATCATGAGCAGATTTTCAAAAGAAAATGATTTTCTATTATCTCTTAACTAAACTTTAAACTTAGAGAAGCTCTTTTACACTTCTACTGACACCACAGGAGAATACTTGAAATAAACTACATCGTTTTGTTCAAAGTCTGCTATAATTTCACCAAGGGAAAAGTTTTTCCCTGATAGCACATCTACAACTAAGCACAGCGTTTCATACCCTTCATTTTTTTTAAACCTCACTTTTCTTTTGCACAGCCTTTCCCACTTCTACAGTCACAATATTTAGGTCATTCACAACTTTTTTCATCAAATCAATTTGATCCACTAATAGCACTGTTGACTTCTCCAAGGAAGTAATGGCACTAGACAGAAATCCAACATTCGATTTTTGCTAGGAAACCTTACCTGCAATTTCAGGATCAGAAAGAAGTTACTGTGCAACTTTAATTGAGGTCACTTCATTGCTGTCAAACAAGTTGAAGATCTTTTTCACAACTTGGGACTTCTCACAGTAATAGTTGCATGCTTCAATCCAAGCCCCCCATCTGGTTAAAATGGGAGCCGGTGGCTAAGGAACGTTTGGGGCCTCCGACTTGAATGATGCCACTCGAGATGGTGCATTCAGAAATACTTTCTTCCCATACCCAATCAGCTGGTCAACTTTGATGAATTATCCTCGTATCTCTTCAGCAACGCTATGACAGGGCCATCTTCTTCAATCGTACCTACCACTACGTTAACTACATATCGTCCTAGAGAATCAGTTGTCTCATTCATAGACACCCATATTTTCTTTTATGCTACTTTTTCTTGTATCTTCTTCATAGGGTTTTGTAGCAACGGCTGACATAATTTTCTCTTAGTGTGGAGGAGTCCGGCCAAGACTTCCCAGTGTGCTTTTCTAAAAAGCCGCGCAATCTTGAATTGTTAACACACAATTCTTCATAAAATGCAGAATGTTTTGAAGACTCGCTGGTTTGGCTAAGGAACATTTGCTGTAGTTTTTTCTCATCCCGGAATCACTGAAGACCTCGTTTGTGTTTTTCTCTCTTGACATGCTACTGCACAGTAAATTTTTTTTCCACAGCAATTCTCACATCACAGATTTTGTCCATCAGTAGAGAATACTTTTTCGCTATATTCAGCAACGGAAAGTTTTAATTTATCTGAGGCAATTTCTTTCACTTTAGGCATGTTGGATGTTGAAATTCACATAAACAACGCGTGCAGTTTCCAAAATATGTAGACACATTGAACCCCCCATTATCTGCAAAACTTGCTCAGACTAGTTTAGACAAGTTCATTTACAGTCCCACTATGCTAGAGGGGAGGGGGAAGAAGAGCTATCCAGATATCGCCAGCTTGTAGGAAGAGACGGGGAGGGTTAGAAGTAGTCTAACCGCCGTTTTGGCATCACCATTTGCTATGACGTGTGCAGAGATGTTCTAAAAATTGCAGATGACTCAAATATCAAAAAATGACTTAAAATGACCGAAAAACCTTTAAAAATGCCATATTCTTGTAGAAACATGGACAAATGCAAAAAAAAAAAAGCTTTAACAAAGCTACTTAAATCAATGAAGTTTCTTATTAAACACATTTGTATACACTTGAAATCCGTTCCAGGTTTGACAAAAAAAAAATCATCAAAATCCTAGCCCTAGTTGATAAGGATATAGAGTAATTCAATTTTTTTTAATCTCATTCAAAGTTTTCCTGGAATTTAATGAAAACTTTTTCCGTTCATTTAAAAAGTTTGTCATTTAATTCTGATATACTCTTGACAGATATTCAAGAACTGTTGATATCACCATTTGAAGAAAATTAAGTTCTGTGTTTGTTCTGAAGAAGTAATATTATATTCATTATGTCCAAAAAATATTTTACAACAAAACCCCTGCAAAAACCCATGCCTTTTTTCACGTTTCCTACATCCCCCCCTCCCCCCCACCCTGCTTAAACTTAGAAAGTATAGTAAATAAAAATTGAATGTAATGTTTTTGTTTTGTGTTTTCATGTTTATAATTTTATGTAGATTGTAAAAAGTGGTTCTATTATCAAAATATTTTTAAACAATATTATACTGGTGACTTCACCATTTCCAGTATGGCATGTGATGTATTGTCTTAATAGTAGTATATTTCAAAGACCTTTATTCATATATATATTTTTTAAAGCTGATGAACATTCAATTGCTTCACAAGAGAGTGGTGGCTCATATGGTGTTCAAGCAACTAACCAACAGACCAGTGATCTATCCCTCTACACTGAGGTATCTATAGTTTTTCTTTATCACACAAAATATTTGGACATAATAATGTTTTATTTCGAATATATTTATTGTGAACAAATAATTAAATTTTATATATTTTTTTTCCAGAGAGGTTCAACTCAAGAGATAAAAAATGCTTGTCAAGGTAATATAAACATTCATTTTGAAATACTTAGTGCCATTGACTAAACATGTCAAACAAAAAATATAATATTGTTTTTGAAATTCCTTTTCTTCACTATAAACAGGTAGTTTTGTCTCTGGCTGTCTTGTCCAGAAAAAATATTGAAATATCATTAAAGCCATCTAACAAATCATTAATTCAAAAATAAATCCACTCTTTTGATAGGTTAACCCATTCATGTTAGGTGGCAGTATATTTAGTTAGTTTGAAATTTACTTGTTTAAAGTATGTAAATACTGAATTTGATTAAGATACTTTATTTAGACTATACTGAAATAACACCTCTGGTCTTGTGTTAATTTATCACCACCAATGAAATGCCAATTCTGATAAGAGTATCTTTGATCAGTTCTGTGTTACTTTCTTACTGCCCTATGTTTTGGGCACACTGGATGTCAATTATGTAAGATATTATGAGTGTCCTTATTCCTAAAATGTATATCTTTTCCCCCTCTAAGTTGAAGGCCTTTCAATGGAAGAAATAACTGAAATACAAAGAAGACTACATGAAGCACTCGTAAACAATGCCCATCTAGAGCAAGAGAAAAAACATTTAGAGCAGAAAGCAGCACAACTAGCCCAGGATTATGTGACTGTTAAAGCCCACTCAGATGAAGGCGATAGTGTTCAACTTTCAATGAAAGAGAGACTTAAAGTGTTGGAGGCACAAGTAGCACACAGGTATTTTTTTCTAACATCATTGTGGCTAATACATAGAGACGTGCAAAAGGTGAAGTTATTTTTAGGGGAAAAATGGTGTTATTTTTCTCAAAAAGCAATGTTATTATTTACCTAAATTCTAGTTGAATTAGTATTCGTTTTAAAAAAACTTTGATAAAACTGTCTACAGTTTTCGTTTATAATGTGTATTTAACTATTTATTAACATATTCGGAGAAAAATCAAATATAAATACACACAAAACATTTCACGCTTAGTAATATCAAACTCGATATCTCTATGTCACTACCTTTGAGTCTTACAAATAGCAATATGAAAAAATCGAATATCAACGTAGATTAGATCAAACAATACTAACACCAAAACCTGTAGTCGTAGACTACATTACTATCAAATAAGGAGAAAAGAATAAAAGTTAAGAAGATATAATTTTACCAAACATGAACGCCTGTAGCAAGGTCCATATATATTAACATCCTTGCTTGGACCTAGCGGGAAATCTTTTAAAGGCTGTCAACAGAGAATCAAAATTTAAGTATCGTAATGTATAAAAGTAGAAATCCTGATTTTTAATGCTAACCTCAGATAAAAAAAGCTTACATTTTCTGAAAACACTCATTTTTCCTGTGATACATTTTATACCTATAAAATAAGTAAAATCGGATACTATTCATATAAACGGCAGCCCCGATATAGTGCTATCACCACTGTTACCGCGTTGAAAATTGTTTTGCATGATGTGGTATCTGCCAAATTACAAAGAACTTGTATTTATTTAGAAAAAAAAACTGAAAGTCATGTTATTTGCATGAAAATAGTAGAATATGTTTAAAAATTGGTTTTATCGCAAATGCAAATTTTGCATGTGCCCAATAATACACAAAGCAGTAGAAAAAAATTGTTAATTTACACTTCTCAAGCTTCTTGTAATAAATAAACAAACATCATTTACCTTATCATTTCCTTTGATAGTCATATTAAATATTAGAAAAGATTTGTTATACTGGGTACTTTTATATAAGAAACTTGTATCTTTAGAATATTTTTTATAATACATAACCACCTCGATGGCTTAGTTAGCTAATGTACTAGTTTCATGTTGAGCTAGACTACTGAGGATGGGGGGATTGAGGTTCGAATCTTGCTCGGGTGAACTGGGGGTGATTTTTACTAATTGGTTTTCCATTCTCCTTTCACGCAAATGTGTGTTCACTTCCTCTATTCAACCGTCCCATTTCCTAACCCATTAGCATAATTACTACTTAAGTGTATAATCCAAACCGGTAGTAAGATTTGCTAAATATTATTATTATTTTTATTATTCTTAATGCATCCTGAAATCATCTGATATATTAACAAGAAAGTAAGGAGAAGTTGGCCAAACAAGATTTAGTATATATCTATTAATGCCAATAGTACCAGTCCAAGCACTCATACAAAAAGCAGCATTGGCATACCCCACTTAACAACCATTCCCTTTCCAATGCTCCCCAAGGTTTTAAATTAAGACTACCCCCGAGTATACATCAACTGCCTCACTGATGTTACGATGGCTTAGCGACATGATGCTGCTTACTTCCCAGTTTTCTGCTAGATCTTAAAGGCGCTTTTATTTTCTATAGAAGGTATTCCTTCTGAATATCAAGTCACAAGTCAGAACGTATTCTAAATATTCAACACACCCTTAATGCTCTATACTAATTCTACCTACACAATTCAAAGCAAGTACTTTTGTTTTGTCATAAAATAATATTTTTTAAAGTATAGTGAACCAGGAATATCTAATTAAAGTAGGAAAACATATCACCAGTTTAATTGTTTATATTTTTGGTAGCCATTGCTATAATATTGTTTATTACTCTAATAAATTGATAAAAGCATGTCATTATCAATCATTTTGCCTAAAGTAAAATATTTAAATATATTTCAATTTTTTTTTTGCACTTCTAATAAATACAAACCAATTGTAATAGTTTGGTGGTTTGTTTAATATTTCATAGCCAAATATGGAAAATAATATATCTCAAACATTTAGCTGCCTCTCCCTTGAGCAATATGGATGTTGGAAAATAAGCAAGTATGTAGCTGAGTAAAATCTAATGTATTATTAAGTACTTACTAAATTTGATTGATATCCATAGTTTTTAATGGGCCCACCTTCAAAATGGATGTGTGAAGGTCATCTTTCAATATTAAGTTTAGGTAAAGCTTGCAAAGCATAGTCACAGCTGTAGTCAAAGCTAAAATTTTTGTTGTCACATAATGCTACATACTTTTAATTTTGAATACATCCAATAAGTGTA
The DNA here is from genome assembly GCA_902141385.1 of Timema californicum. Classification (NCBI taxonomy): domain Eukaryota; kingdom Metazoa; phylum Arthropoda; class Insecta; order Phasmatodea; family Timematidae; genus Timema; species Timema californicum. The sequence continues at coordinate 62,537 of CABFOW010002896.1, read as the reverse complement.
TCAAGCTAAAACAAAAGGATTACAGAAAAAAATGCACACTATAATTTTATTTTATATTGGAATAGCTGCATTTATATGTATACATTAGAAACATAGTGTTCTAAAAATTATTTTATTCTGAAATGTCATTTAGTGAATTATATAAATTCTGTTGTATTTATTTTTATTTAAAATAACTAGCATAAAACCCACTCTTGTTTGTAAAGTACTAAATTTTATCTTGGAGGAACCACTATATAAGAACCCATTTTATTATCTGAACTGGCTAATAATTAGATATTGAAAAAATTATAATTTATTTTTGAACTAGTCACAGCTATGTTCATACAAAATATAGGTAGGCTTGGCAGTAGCATAATTAACCATGACATACATAATTAGAGTTTTTGAAAGACTAATATGCAAAAATGTTCAAGTTAATGTTTAATAATGAATTGACTTTTTCTTTCAGAAATTTTTTTAGCTATAAAATCAACAGTATATAATAAAGGAAGGGATTGTTTGTCAACTTAAAATATATCTATTTTTATAAGCACTGCATATTACTACCCGTTCAGGTTATATGCTTATGGTTTTAAGGATTAGGAAGGTTATATTTAGAGGAAGTATACCCACATCTGTGTGGAGGGAGAAGAGAAAACCATTATGGAAAAACCACCCTTTGTAAGAATACGTAGCACCGCGTCTCACTACCCATTCGAGAAACCCTTTGTACACTCAATCCTTGTAATCGGTAGTCTAGTCTATTGTGAGAGTAGCGCCTTAGACCATGTGACCACTAAAGCGGGTAATATTTGCTATTAATTAAATTGTATTGGTTTTATGTTTCTCCTTGAAATTTTGTTATTGACTCTCAACAAATTATCACTAAATGTGCTACAAACATCAATGAACAAAATCAACATAGCTAATATTATTTCAATAACAAAATACTGTTTTATTAAAATATATTAAAAGCTTTCAAAAGGAAGTACTTGTATGTAATTCACACACATTTTTGTGAAAATTTAAATCATATTTTTTTAAATCTAACCTAGCTATATTTTAATGCAGTCATGATATATTAATAAGTATCTGGGCTTTGATTATCACTCTTCGTATATTAAACTGAATGAGACAAATCTTTATATCTATATTCAAAACAATGAAATGTTTACTATTGTGCATTTTAGAGAAAGTATTGATGATACCGCTGTATTACGCCAAGAACTTGTTCAAGTGCAGCGTGTGATGGATGAGCTCAACCAAGAAAGAGAGAGAGAAAGAGATGAGCTAAAGACCGAACTTGATCTCTATAAGGAAAAGTATGGTGATATTCACAAGGAAACTTCTAGGTAAATTTGGACTTTAATACTTGTTATTTTTTAATGTGTCATATTTCTGATGTCTTATCAGTCTTTAGTTATAAATTGTATTGATTTAGTATGGAGTAAATATTAGAGGTGGGCCACTCGAATCTTCGAATCCACCGAATCCTGACAAGTATTCGAGATTCGAGGATTCGGTGTTTTAATGGGTTCGATGATCGAATCTTTTACCTCATAAACAAAGCATAATATGTTGAATTCAAAAATTACTTAGTTAGGCCTACTTGAAAAGCACAAATTAATCCGTAATATTTATTTTGTCGGACAAAAGAGATAAACATTAATAAAATCTTATTAAAAAAAATAAAAAATTATTAGGTGTGGAAAATCTTACGTGCCTTGTACCTTACCCTCCCAACCGTATGGGAAACTTGGACTCAACTGTTTCGGCACATGTTCACTTATAAACTTTCACCTCACGAACAATCTTGTAAATATTTTAATAAACACATTATGATATAACTCGATAAGGAAAACCTCTTTTGGCTTTATGAGGTAATTGTATTATATTTGGAAGAAGGTATAGGAAAGGTGGATAGAAACATATAAAAGGGGGAAAAACACAATATGGCCTTTACAATGAAAAGAAGAACACACTTTACACTGCTGCCAATGGACAAAGAGGTAATGGTTGCCTCTTAAAGAAAATTGATCGGGGGATTGGGCGGTGAAGATCAATTTTCTTTTGTCCATTGGCAGCAGTGTAAAGTGTGAACTGTGTTCTTCTTTTCATTGTAAAGGCTATATTTTGTTTATCCCCCTTATATATGTTTCTATCCACTTTTCCTATACCTTCTTCCAAATATAATTTAATAAACACATTAAAACTCTTCAAAAACTGAAAATCAAAACTATAATTACAAATAAACTTGAAATAAATCAAACAAATCATGTTTTTTTTTAACAGAAATAATAACTCATTACGGATTATACAAAGTCAGCCGCCATTACACATGATACAAAGTCGGCCACCATGACGTATATGTTTACTCTCCCGAGTGATGATTAAAATAAAGATACTGTTAATTCTTACTACCCAACTGGTTTTAATTATCTACAACTATGTAAAGAGCCCCAATTTATTGCATACGATCCTTAAGTTAGATATTTTGTTGGGTTTCATGAAAAATAAGTACTGTCAACAGTCAGACAGCGATAAAACTGTTTATTTATCCCTATCGACCTACATATCGTATATCGATTGTTTGTTTAAAATTGATTCAGCTAATCTGATCACTTAGTAAGCGCTTTCGAGTTTAAAGAATCAAATAACGACTTGCTAATCCATTATTTATTTTTTAATTGATTTTAACTTAGTTTTTATTATTTAAAAAAAATATGTTTTTGAAGTAATTGTAGAAATATTCAAACGTAGTCCTGCCTTATAAAATGGGAATGAACATATTGTAGTCGAAAATATGTTCATGTTTTAAATAGAATGTATTCTCAGAAATCGATATATCGCAAGAATCGAATATATTTGTTTTCTACGCAAAAATTGATAATGGATATAAAAGAAAATAATAATAAAACATACTTAAGCATTATTGAGTTCACTATTTACAATGTATGTTTAATTGTTAAGCATGTTGTTTTAGTCTTTATTAAAAATATCGGTTTGTATTTTTATTTTTGCTATCTTAATACAATAAAATATCCTTTAATGATGATTAAAGTTGATCAAAGGATATATAGGCCTAATCTGCTTATTTGACATGTTTTTTTAGATACTTAACCCATTCTAACAACACTTTTAAAAATAACTAAAAGATACTCAAATTTTGATTGATTTGATTTTTAAACAATAATATGAGTCTAGATTGCTTAATTTGGCTGGATTTTAACTTGTATTTTGCGAGGGGAGGGTTAGGGTTGATCAAAATTGAAAGCATGATTGAAATAAACCTTAATTCACAGTTTAGGCCTATATTGTGTAATGTGGGTCTATTTGTAAATTATTAAAATTTATAACGATTTGCTAGGATTCGAGATTCGAAAATAAAATGTAGATTCGGATTCGAGAAATAGTGGATTCAACCCATCTCTAGTAAATATCCAAGCTCTTATGGTTACTAAGTACAGTTATAGCTGCGCCTAAATATATTATTTAATTTGAAAAATGACACCTGATCATGGGAATTGAACCCAGAACCTTTGGCTAAGAACATCTATCAATACTCTTTATCACTAACCTATTCAAGAGTTGTCATGTGCCCAAGGTCATTTTTCACTCAAATTTTAAGGCAGATTCTGTGATAGATATACAGACATTGAATAAATCCCACCCTCATCTAGTCTGGTGTGCAAAGCCTGTGGCAAGTTCGGGGATCAAATTCTGGCTGGGTGTACTGAGGTTTATTTTTTAGAATGGTTTACTATTCTCCCTTAATGTAAATGGGTCCAAACCTTTCCTTTTTATTATCCTCATCCTCGCCCCATATGCATAATTAAAATGGAGCTAACTTGGGTGAAAATCAAATTAAGATTGAACACATTTCACTTCTGTTATGCAGTTCATCTCAAACTTTAATATTATATAATGTAATGTATACTTTTGTAAACTTTTAGATTATGGTTACTCTCCTTCTCTCAATTAATAAATTTGCTTCACATATTTATTAGTTTATCTTTGATATGATTTATATTTAGTGTGTTGTAAATTTTAATCGAGCAGGTCGTCTTCATTTTCCGCAAAAATGCGTGAGGGAGACTGTTTTCTCTGTCGCGCATGCGCTGTTTTTGTTTGTGGCTTGCTTTTGCTTTAGTACGCGTCCCTGACGCGACCCCAGTCTGGTCTCGGGATATAGGTAGTTGCCATGTTCTCTTTTTTTTTTTTGGAGTGCTCTATCGTGAACAGGACATTACAATGGGAGCATCCCAAATATTTATTTAACACCCAGATTTATAAAGATAGCCAACATATTTTTGTTCCTGTGCCATCTTGGCGAGTGGTTTTAATTGTACGCTTATAAAACTTTTGAACCTTTATGAATATGTTTTTTAATTATGTTGTTTAAAGTGTAGTAATAAGAAATGAATAAAATAAAAATATCTTGTAATAAAACAAATAAATAATGTTTGTAGTTCAACATAACTGTATATTACAATAACATATATATAATAATAATAATAATAATTATATATATATAATATAGTATTGATGGGTATTAATGTTTTATGAAACATTATTTATTTGTTTTATTACAAGATATTTTTATTTTATTCATTTCTTATTACCACACTTTAAACAACATAATTAAAAAACATATTCAAAAATATATATAGATGTATTCAATCAAAATCTAAATAATTTTATTTTAATGACCTTACAGTTCAACCAAAAGCATCAGTCTACTCCTGACCTGATGAAGCTGTCTGTGACAGTGAAAGCTTGTCCTTAAAAATGTGTTTGTGTTTTTTAGTGTTATATCTAAACAATTTCTACTCCAGTATCACCTAGGTAAGTGTGCTGTCTATCCCTCCTAATTTAAACCATGATTTAGCCTAGTGCTATATACCACATAACCTCATTTTAATGATTTTGTAATTTTAATGTAAATTTACATTTTTGGCCTGTTATAGATACTCGATTGAATACTGTTTTTTAGTATGTTAATAAATTGCTATAAATTAATTTTTCATTGCTTCTTTCTACCTTTTTGGGCTTTCTGTATATATATGTATTAGTGGGATAGGTAGCGTTAAAGGTAGAATTTTTAGGAAATGTAACTACAGAAATGAAAAGTGGGGAACTAGTCTACTCTTTCCCTTTAAATACTGAAACACATGATTGCTACCATTATTAATAGTTTTGTGGAATTAGCTTATTTTGTTTGCTACTTAAACCTTCCATTTCTGTTTTCAACTACTCCCTGTTGATTGGTTGGGGTAGAATGAGGGATGGACTCAACACTTTATCTCGCTCAGGTTGTTGTTACATTTTAGTGTGTCTTATTTGTGTGTAAGGATGTTGGTATCATCTCTTCTTAAGAACTGTAGCAGATTGTATTCTTCACCATCATGTGAGTTCTTCTTTCTCTGTCTTTTGGTCTGCTACCAGCCTAGCTCAGCACAGATTGAGAGGGAGGGGGGTGAGACTAGGTTTATATGTATGAACTTGAATTGGGCGCATTGACAGCTCCTGTAAGCTTGTTGATCTGGTGAAGGGTTTGCATGTGTAAAACAGGTGATGTTTGACTGTAAATAAAGGATAGGTGTGGGGTACATGGTCCAGGGCGAGGTGTGATTTATATGCTTTGAGGAAGCAAAATGTAATCTCATGGGATCATGCTGAAAAGGGAATTGGGGGCTTACTATGCGATAGTAGAAGATGGTGGGTGGTAAAAGCGAGTGAGCATTTAGGTAAAGAGTAAAAAGGGGGGTGGGTGCATGAAAGGGTGCAGGCTTGGATTGAGGTGGGGTTATGTGTTGGCAGGTGCAGGATCTTGAATTTGGAATATCTGTTTCCTCTTACTCGCCGGCACTAGCCTCCCTTCTTTCTGTTTGTCTTGGTCATTGGCATTGGTTTGTCTTAATTCCGAAAGTTCGCAAGCTTCAGAATCATCTTTGATTTATTAATAAATCTCAGCATCTACTAATCCTAAATAAAAACATACATGGCCACAGGTAGTTGAACACAAAAACCCTTTGGTATATTCACTTATCTCTAAATGGCTTTAACACCGCTACATAATATATCTGTTCCATATTATTGTTCTTTTATTCTTTATGTAGCTTTTGTCTTTTGGACTGAATATGTTTATCCATTAATATTTATACATCAGTTATTCTCTATGAATGCTTATTACATGGCTTGCCATCTCTTGATGATCAGCACACCAATCTCAATGACTCGCTAACGTTAAACTATTTTTATTGGTGGATTATTTTATGTTTATGACACTCATTGTTGGGAATTTTTTTGCTCTAAAAAACAACAAAAAATAGTTTTTCTCTAAAAACAACAAAAAATAGTTTTTCTCTAAAAACAACAAAAAAAATTGATTTTTTTGTTTTGACTAGGTTCTTTGGGTTAAGGTGATTCGTCCAACAAGCTTCACCTAGAATGAATAGGCTATAACATTGTGACGGGTAA